>JAHZMV010000442.1:0-10037 GCA_027743765.1 Coecobrya sp. COE2
GCTCCCCATCGTCCTCTTCCCCTCAGCAGCTGCATCAATCAATCGATCAGGAAGCAGTGAAGCCAGTCGCAGCGATTACAACTCCCGTGGAAGAACCTCAGGATAACAGCGCCGCATCATCGTCAGGAAATCCTGCAAAGGAGCGGAATGACGGTAGGACGACAAGAGCGAGAACAGTAGCGATCGCTGCAGCCGAGGAACCTGCACCACCAACTCCGGTGACATCAAAACGAAAGTCGGACGCAGCACCTACAGCAGCTGCTCCAACACCAGTAGCGCCAACAACATCATCCTCGTCGTCGTCATCCACGTCAAGACAGCGTAATAGGTCAGGGGCTGCTGACGCTGCTACTTCTGCCACCACTCCAATTGTTATGGAGTATCACAGTAGTACAGAGTCGCACAAGCTGACGAGGGAAGAGAGGAAGTTGCAGTCTGTGCTGAAAATAATTGAAAAGATGGAGAGTAATCAGAAGAAAAAGGAGAGTCGGCAGAATCAGAAAAAGGATAAGACGGGTAAAGATAAAAAGTCGGACGATCGGGAAACGGATCAGGATGAGGACTCGCAGTCCAACACTTTAACCAACCTTGCCCCTATTAGGTTTGCCCCGGTGAATAGTAAGAAGAAAGGGAGGAAACGGGGAAGGTCTGCGAGTAAGTCTGGGAGTAATAATTTGAAACCTCAGATGATCAGTCAGAGGAACTCTGGGAGCATTGCGGATTTAAGATCGACGTCTACGGAGAGTGATTTTAACTCGGCGGATGAGGCTGCCAGGGCTGGGATGTCGCCCCTTCAGCAGGAGAACATGGGGCCCAACTTTAGGCTGCCCAAGAAGAAGGTAAGAAAATTTGTAATTATAGTTTGTTAACTAACTAATACAATCAACTTGAACAACCCTATATAACGCATGAATTTTTGTATTGTTTTGCAGGAAATGATGTCCGAGTGGAGGATAGGGCCAGGTAGCCACGCTTCCCCGTCGCTACCCTCTCAGTACATGAGAAAGTCGAACAGTAACAGCATCACGACGTCAGGCACAACTACTCCACCAGTGCAGCCATCCACTTCGGCGTCAACCAATTTCATCGTCCTCCCGGTGGCAAACGGAAACTTGGATAATGCGTCTGCGAAGAAACGTTGGCTCCGACAAGCAATCAGTGAAGAGACGGACCCTTCAGCGGTCCCGAGTCCGAATTCCCGTCCCAGTTCTCCCGTCGGAGTTGAATGTCTGGCGCCATTAAAGAAACGGAGGTTGGCGAGAGCGTCAATGTCGTCAGAGGTGAGCAATACTCCACCATCCACACCAAACAACACGGACGCTGCGTGTTCTGAGATGGACGCTGAAGCGGCTGACGAAGCAGAGCAGAACGTGAACAGGGCTGAGGAAGAAGAAGGAGAGGATGATGATGAAGATGACGTGGAGGAAGGTGCAGTCGCTGCAGCGTCGAGGGATGCGCCAAGTAGAAAATGGTCGTGCTCTGAAGTGTCAAGCGCTGAAGAGGACATGGACGACCTAGATGACTCGCCAGATAAAAACGATGATCCCTCGGCAGACTCAAGTTGCGATAAACGTGAAGAGGAAGATGGAGATGACAAGTGTGAAATGAAAGATAGCGAGAGTTCATCTCCGAATCGTTCAACGACCCCACGGAGGAGTAGGTGGGATCAGGTGGACGCTCCCGAACCGGTGTTAAATAGCTCTAACAGTAATTCCCCTGTGAAATCGACTTCGGATGCGATAGTGCTGGACTATGTACGCAATCCCGAACAGTACGCCAAGCTTACTGCTGCTTTTGAGCCTGAGAAGGGTAGTGGTGCTGAGAACGAGTCCCTGGTGAAACACGACACCGGTGAAAATGTTGATGATCAACATCAGGATAGCTCGTCGTCTGGAGGAGATCAAGTTGCGAGGAGGAGCTCGAGCAGCGAGGCGAGTGGTGAGGTGGCTCCTGCTGACAAGAATCGGGGTTTAGCCGAGAATGTTGAATCTAGTCCTAAAACACCGACGCAAGTTAAAAAGAAGGTGAGTTGGGTTGACATTCTGTGGATTTTTTTATATTTGGATTTGGATGTTTGGGGAAAATGTTACAATAAATTTTGTTTATTCTGTGTGTATAGTTATCGATGGAGGAGTATTTCAAGCGAAAGAAGGAGGGTCACTCGTCAGACGAGAGGTCGACAGCTTTAAGCAACTCAACTGGTACAGCTTTAAATTCCATGACCAACTCGGACTCCAACTCGTCAGACAATGTTGTTCTCTTATCCTCGAAAGACGGGTCCAGCCCGAAAACTGCTGAGGAGGAGCCTACTTCTCGTGGAAGTGAGTTGAGCAGCACAAGACTTTAAAACTTTTTTGCCATTTGCTAATTGCAGAGTTGAACTAATCTGATATGTGTAAATGTGTAGCTCTCCAGTTCAGCTCAACGCCAACTTTAGCTGAGCGGAAGAGGGAGGAGCTCGGAAAACGGTTGAGCAAAAGCTTTGGTATTCGCGTGCCAGACGCAGAGACTGCTCAGTTGGAGAAGCAGCCAACACCAACAACCACCACCAACACTTCTCCACCTCCGAGAGAGACGGAAAAGGTGCAACAACAGCAAAAGCCCAACGGTAAGGACATATAAATTGTTTCCTGTTTTAATATCGTAGATTTTCTAGTGCAAAAACTAATAAAACCTTCCAACTTCCTGCAGGCGACATTGTGCCGACGTACTCAAGAACAACCGCAGTTGCACCGCCACCACCTCCACCTCCAGTGAGCACAAGTGCACCACCTACCTCGATCGGTCATAGATTGTCAGTGCCAACGCCAGCAGCGTTAAAGCAGTCTGGAATGCCACCGCTTCCCCCTCAACAATCCCAACACCACACAACGCCAAACGGAGGGTCCTCTATAACAACAACAACAGTATCATCTTCATCAAAACAAGGCAGCACTCCAAACGGATTCATAACCTCCTCCCAACAACAGACTTCATCATCATCATCTTCGTACAGACACTACCGTGGAGCGCCAAACGGCCCGGTGACATACAGCAACCACCAGCACAGCACAAGAACCCAATCCTCATCCTCATCGTCGCAGTCATCATCATCTCAAGGAGCTATAATCGGAGGTGTCCCTGTAGGTAACCTGATCCCACCTCCACCACCCCCAACAGCGTCCCAAGGCACAGGAGGACCTGCATTCGCAAAGCGTTTCTACAACAAGAGGTTTTTCCCATAGTGGACAACATCAACTCTACCAACCAATAAAACCAAAGAAGCACGTTCCCGATCCAAGTTTTAAAGAAAAGAAAAAGTTTTATATTTAAATAGTTTTTTTCGTTGTTGTTGTTTTATTTTGTGTCGAAACCCATTTCAAACTTATAGCAGCATAAAAAGCAGAGAGGATTTTTGGAAGTTTTAAAAAAGGAAGCATAATAATGTTGTAGCGTTAACTTGTTATATATTACGTGGTAGATTGTACATTAGGGTTAATTATATAAGCATGTATAAAAATATCTTGTGTAATTTAAACTTATATAAAAAAATTAAACATAGTGTAAAAAACTCTTTGTGACGTAGCATAAAATAATGTGTGCAACAAAAAAACTTATTAATGTGTGGAACGAATGGATCGAATTTTTTTTTGTGTGTGAAAAAATACTACTACTACTATAACACGTCATTATATAATTGTGTGGAACGAATGGATCGAATTTTTTTTTGTGTGTGAAAAAATACTACTACTACTACTATAACACGTCATTATATTGAAAGTACAAATTTTTCTAAATTTGTAAATATTTAAAAAAAACAACAAATTCTTTTGTGTTTTGCGTTCTCTTTTTTTTGTACATTTTATGTTTACGTGTAGGAGAGCCCTTATAATAAGCTTATAACTATAAACTGCTCATGAGCGTGTGTATGTTGACAGGAAAAAAATCTTTTTTTAACTCAAGTTTGTGCGAGGGCAGGAATGATTATCATTCTTGTGTGAGGGGGAAAAATAATCGAAATCTTTCATTAGCGTTATAAGGAANAAATTTGTAAATATTTAAAAAAACAACAAATTCTTTTGTGTTTTGCGTTCTCTTTTTTTGTACATTTTATGTTTACGTTAGGAGAGCCCTTATAATAAGCTTATAACTATAAACTGCTCATGAGCGTGTGTATGTTGACAGGAAAAAAATCTTTTTTTAACTCAAGTTTGTGCGAGGGCAGGAATGATTATCATTCTTGTGTGAGGGGGAAAAATAATCGAAATCTTTCATTAGCGTTATAAGGAAAAGCGAAATTAAGACAAGGAAAGTATATAAAAGAAATATTTAAAATATTTGCATTTATGAATCCTAATTAATTTTTTTTTTCTCTACCTTTTATGCCTGCATTTATGTTTTTTTTATTAAGATTTTACTCTCAGAAAAAAGGGCCTATTATTAAATTATATAATATGTGTAACGCGAAGGCTTGTGGGTGCTGATATATATGAATATTATGAACGTTTAATTAACTTAGGTTATAAGAAACAAAGCATTTAACTGTAAATAATTGCATTTTTTTGTAGTGGTGTTTTTAGTTGTAGATGGTGTGTGTTTTGTTGTTGTATGTGGGCCGATGCAAATTAATTATAAGATTTTCTCGATATATAGATGTTAAGTAAGAACGCGCGATATTATTACACACAGAATTTTAAGTATAATTAACTATCTAATTAATTAATTATTTTTTAAGGTTATACATACATAAATAAATAATTTTTTTAACCGTTTAAGGTTTTACTCTATAAATATCGTAGTTTTGTTGTAAATATGAAAAAAATATGAAACACAAGTTTTAAGATAGATATTATTGTAAATATTATAAGGTTTATATAGGACAAGCATAAAACTCGTTGGTAAATTGTGCATGGCTTTTTTTCTTCTCTGGGGATAAAAAAGTGTTTCTGTTTTTTTTCTGTTTTTGTTTTTGACGATAATGACGAGTTAGTTGAGTGGGTGGATTTTAAAAAAGATGTTTTTTTAGGTTTGGTGTAAGAGGAAAAGTAGATTTTTTTTGAAAAGAGAAAAGATAAATAGTTCAAATTTATTAATCGTTATATAAATATAAATATTATAGAGATGCGGAATTCTATTTGTGGAGATATATATATAACAAGTAAAAAGAAAAACAGTAAAACGTTTTTTCTCTATCAAGTAAAATGATTTGATGGGTTGTGTTTTTAAATTTATTTTCATCAAAGACGGACTATACAGGAATGGCTGAGAAATTTGTATCATTCAAGGTTCGATTTTCATATGACACCGAGTTGCTTTCCAGTTTTAGTGAACGCTGTGATTAGCTGGTCGATTTGGGGGACGGTGTGGGACGCTGTTATCTGGACACGGATACGGGCTTTTCCTGTTGGGACTACTGGGTAGCTAAATGCTATCACGTAGATTCCCTCGTCTGTGGGGGACCAATATAAGGAAATATGCATAATGGAAATTATGTAATTGCATTGATTTGCATAATTTTTATGGATATTTACCGAGCATCTTTTCGGCCATGTCCGCTGCAAGTTTGGCGTCACCAATGAACACTGGACATATTCTGTAAGGTTTACATAATTTTATGCAAAATTGACTAATTAGGTCAATTAGAGTTCGTTGAGTTAACATGTAAATTTTGGTACTTACGGATGATTTTCGCCGAGTATCGTGAACCCAGCGTTCTTCATCCCGTCCCTGAACTGTTTAGTCCCCGCAGCCAGTTTGCTAGTCAGGTCGTCAGACTCGAGAATGAGGTCGAACGCCTTTGACGCTGACGCAACGGCTGGGGGAGGAATCGAATTGCTGAACAAGTAGGGTCGGGCTCTTTGGCGGAGGAGACTTATCAGGTATGAGGGACCCGTTGTATAACCACCGGATGCGCCGCCTACATAAATATTATTGCCAATTGTTTGTTTTGGTGGATCAAAATGGTTATTTAGGAGATATCATATCTCAGATATGCTGACCTAGTGCTTTCCCGAGGGTCGAGTTGATTATGGTGACCTGTTTGGAGCCCCAGAACTCTTCCGTTCCCCTTCCTATGGACATGCGAAGTTAGTAAATTATTCAGCATTTTTGTATTTAATTTTGTACAATTTAATTAAATTACCAGTCTTTCCAAATAACCCGGTACTAGTGTGCCTCGTCAAGGAACTGCACAAAAAAGCCAATAATTATGCCATGAATTCACGAATACATTTCCCTTCACTTATACAGGCACCTACCGTAAGAGCCCCATACTTCTCCGCGAGAGCGAGTATATCCGGAAGTGGAGCGACATTCCCATCCATCGAAAACACCTGCATTATCAAACGCAAATTAACATCCACAGAAAAACTCGACCTTAATCTAATCTCATCTTACCCCATCGGAAACGATAAGGGTCCTCCTAGCCCCACCACCACTCGTGTTAGGATTGAGGTGCTCGCTTTTACTACTTCTGGGTGGTTCTGTGGTGGAGATTGGATTAGATTAAGATTAGGTGGATTTAGATTAGTGGATTAGATCAGATTAGATTAGATGAAATTACCGATAATCCAAGATAATTATTAGCGCAAAAGTTGAGTAGCGGTTTCCCTTGTCCTTCAACCTTGACACTGGCAGACTGACTACTCGTTATCACGCGTTCCGTCTTCCACGTTCCAGCGTCTTTTATCGCCTTACAGAAAAAATGGTTTGTTATATGGGGCGTTCTGAGACTGCGTTAAAATTTAGTTGACCTTACCTTAAGTTCCTGCTGGATCTGCTCTTTAAAAGAGTTTAGTGCTTTGGTCGAGTACCCACGACGGGGGAATGTTCTTAGGTGGGTTAACAGCATTGTGTTAATTTTTTCGGGGTTTTTTTAATGTGGTGGACCTATATTCTGTACCGTGCCACTATCGACTGGGAAGATTATATCAGATTACACGAGAGATATTTTATGTCAGTCTTGCATGTGTGGGCTTAAGATTTTATGCAACATTATAATATCATGTAAAACACAATAAGCGATTAATACTAGCTACTACGTGATTTTTGTGCCTGTCTGCAATGAAATTGGTCATCGTATGATCGTTGTTGCCACAAAAAAATATTATAGCTTAATATTATAAACCACCTTGATAGAGCAGCAAGCAAGCAAGCAGGTAAGTATGCAAGAAAAACAACAGTTCGATAATCAATGCAATGCACGAGGAGTAAAAACGATGAAGAATAGACGAGCACAGAGTCAATCTATCAAAAAAGTCTTTTTTATTGCGATCGATTGATGGATTGGTTGGATGGATGCTTGTGTTTAGTTATGTATATTATTCTTATGATAAAGATGATGAATAATAATTTTTTCTTCTTGATTGGAGGTGTGTCTGTCTTGGTATGATTCTCCAGATAATTATGACTATGCAAAAACAAGTTTTTTTGCCGTCTCGCAATGCCCCAATAAAACAAATTTTTAGTCCACAACTCTTATTTTTTTCGTTCATACTTTCTGCTCATACTTGATCAAACTTTTTTAATGAAAATCCACAAAAATCCCCACACTAAAATACAAACAGAAAAATCATAAAAAAATCAGAGCATTATTTTATATTTCTTTCCTCAACATGTCGCATAATTACTTGTCTCCATTTACGTATTTTGTTCTCTAAATAAATCTCACGTCTTCTCTCAAAATAATGTATATTTTTTGGAAGTTATTTTGACGCATTTTTTAAAAAATTAATTAGTTGGTTATTAGTTTAGTTTATTATTGCAGAGTTTTTCACAAAGCGTTCAAAGACGCTGCTCGGGTCAAGGTATCCTGAAGTGGTATTTTTGCTTCCAGATACCTTGGCTGTGGCTTATACTGTCTGTGTCTTTTTGTGTTTATGTCGTGGAATTATCGTCTGGAGGAGTGTAAGGCGTCATTATCAGCGTCGAGAATTCCTTTATCTGGTCGACGCCACGGACCTCGTGGTCTAGTAAAGGCAGCTTCGTGACGTGGAAGTCTTCGTAGAGGTCGGCGATCTAATGTACGATAAATAATACACTAACATGTAACACGACTGATGATGATTATTTTATGTATTTTATGGAATTAGTGTGTTTACCTGATCTAAATACTTGGCTTGCACTTTACACCTGGCTGCGCACATTTTACACTTTTGGGATTCATTTTGTGAGGGGAAGAGTAGCTGGTTCACAACCACGTTATGTGTGTCAATGTTGAACTTTGTGAGCTCCTGGACTAGTCTCTCCGTCTCGAACACGCTCAGGAACTCGGCGATACACACGCACACGAACGTTGTCTTTTCCTACAGAAAACCGATTGAAATTAATAATCAAAACGCTAATAATAATAATCAGAGTAATTTAAAATGAAATTAATGAGTGTGCGCTACTCACTGGATCCCTGAACTGTTCATTAACTTTCCTGATGATGGGTAGCACCTCGTCCAGTTTCTTCGCGAGGTTATCCGCGTTAAAGTCCATCTGGAGCATGTTTCCTATCTGCTGCATGAAAGGACCGAATGAGTTTTTCAGCTGGATCAGTTTACCCAGTCCCTTTTCGACCACTTTCGGGAAGGATAGCAGCCTGAGTGTGTGACCTGTTGGGGCAGTGTCAAATACCACGCACGAGAAATTCATGCCCTCCACCAACCTGTTAACATTACAGCAGGGAAATAAAATTTTAGTACTGAGATTTTAATTAGCTAAAAAATTAATTAAATCCACTGACTCACTTCATAACCTCGGCGTAGCTCATAGCTTCGTCGATCCCCGGGAAGGCGTTAAGTACCTCCTGCATGATAGTTTTCGTGGCACGGACAGCTTGACCGTCTATCTCGCCAAAATACTCGTCTGGGAGCTCGTTGTAACCGACATTCGGGTCTATTTCCTGTAAACACATTAATTAGACCTCTAATTAAGTATAATTAATTAAATTAACTAGCATGATCTATGGATGCATCCTTCTCACCATCGCGTAGAGGTTATCGAACCCCTTAACTTTTGTGGGCACTTTACTGAATTTCTGGTCAAACGCGTCTGAGATGTTGTGCGCGGGGTCTGTTGAGATTATCAGGACCGTTTCTCGAACTAGGGCTAGTTGCACTGCTAAACTGCAGCTGTTAGGATAACCGGATATTATGGTCAGTTAGGTTCACAAAAACAGATATTATTAATTTAATTCAATTTAATTAGTGAATTACCTGGTGGTAGTTTTCCCAACTCCCCCTTTACCCCCCACGAAAACCCACCTGAGCGACTCCTGGTCTACAACGTTCTTTAAAGAACCCTCGAACGAGAAGTCAGTGTCCATATCGCCCATATTTACTTTAATTAATTCTTATATCGTCTCAAAAAATCTCAAAAGGTCTATCTGTCTATTAGCACAGAGTGTTCGAGGTCTCTTTGAAGGTCAACGTAATTAAATGACTTCAATTAAATTTATAGCACACAGACAACAGACACAAAAGCTAACCTTTAACTCTGTTCACAATTCACAATAATTTATTTTATTGCGCAAGTCATGTTCCTCGACTGCATACTTGACAGATTTAGTGCTAATTTATGTTCAGAACAATAGTTTTAAAATCTCTTTTAGGTTTTATGTAGTTTAGTTTTAATTTAATTTGTTTTTGTAGTAGAAAAATGATGAAATATTGTTTATGACACGACACCTGAGAAAAATCTGTAACATCATTCATCCAACTAGCTCGGGAGATTTAGAGGTTTGCTTCGCGGGGCAGGAGTGACGTCACTTGTGGTGCGGGATTTAGGGCAGAGAACGGTTTGCGATGTTGAATGAATGATTATTATGAACTTTTGCAGAGAAATAAAGTTTAATTGTTGGAGAATGATGATTGCAATTAAAAAGATTTATTTAACAGACCTCAAATTAAATTAACTAACTACACAATTAATTAATTTGTTATCCGGACATGTGTTCAAAAATCGGTCTCATCACTACCCACCACCCGTCTCGGATAGTCCCTTTCCTCCTCATCCTCTTCCCTTCCCCCTCCATTCCCTCCACTCCTCCCCCACCCATTCCCCCTCCTCCCACC
>JAHZMV010000443.1:5626-39181 GCA_027743765.1 Coecobrya sp. COE2
AGAAACGAATCCTAGTTTTGTTATTGAAAGGACTCCACATGAAAATATAAGAAAAAATCTGTTTTGAATTTCAAATTGGCATGAAGAAAGGATTGAATGCTCTGACTGTCTCGGGAGTAGAGAGTAACATGTATGTCATTCACCTGTCCTATTCATTGTGTCCCACGCATATTTCGAGGTAAATAATGTAAATGTAATATGAGGACGTTGCAAATTTAAAAAAGTTTAAGAGAAAGTTGCTGGACGCTTTTAGACGAAAATTATTATGTTTACACATAAGTAGCGTACCTAATTGAACGTTTCAAATTTTGAGTCTGACAGTTTTCTGAATAATATTGGTTCTCTTTAGATTTCATAATATAATTGAATTTTTGAATTGATGAAAAGATAAAGAAGCTAAATGTTTGACGTGCCACCGTTGCGTTGGTAATATAGGCCTCATTTGTAGCTTTAGTTCGACGAGCATTGCGCCTGCCCTAGTACCTAAAATTATGAAATGTTTTCTTTTTTCAATTCCCAAACTTCCGCATAATCCATTTCTCATTTTTTCGATTTGTATCTTCACTCAAAATACGCCCTTTTGTAAACAAAGTTTACCTCATATACCTAGCTTCAAGAAATTTCCTTCTGTCATTGGCAGTATCGTTAGATATATATCCAACTTGTCATTCGAGATTATTATTGATACTCGGGGAATAATACACCATAGTATGTATGCACACTCCTATTTTTTTCATTTCCAAGTTGATCCATCTCTTGTACCTGTGGACGTCGACATCGTACCTAAATGCATGCTTCTAAACTCCTGCTGGGAAAAACTCATCTATTTAAGCATTCGTGGGAAAATAATGAACTGTATTTATATCCATTTGAAGAATATGCGTTTCTATTTTGATTGACACCACTGGGGTGTACGTCAACTCATTGCGTGCTTACATTTCTGGGAGACCATGCAAACAATAATATCCGATGTGCAAATTACAGTCCCACTGGTTGCGCAAAAGTCGAGGAAACTTTCATGCTTTATTTCATGCTGGTCAGTGGGTTAAATAAAAGCATTCCACCTGACCTGAGTATGTAATAATAACAATTTACTTTCTTTGTGAACACACGTCGCACAAAATAAAAATTCAGAATCCTGCAAATGAAATGTGTCGGCGAATTCATTTCCATAATTCACAATTAAGTTCCCCATATACCCATTCTACGCAGTTATTGTACAAAATGCGCAGAATGCTTTCAGTTGACTCCATTTGAAATATGAATTTCTCGAGAACTTTGCATGTTGACAAAGGATCAAAGTAGTTACTTTAGGTTTTCGTTTTACTCCGTTTTAACTGTTTACATTACGCTGTTATAGTTGACTGTATTTGCTCAGGTCTTCACTTATTCATTAGAAGTGTTGCGCAACGTTTTTTAAGATAACCACAGTTAAAATAATACATGCACAATAATAAATTTAAAATGAAATGCATATCGTCACTTTAAGTGAAAGCTGAAAATGTGCAGATACATACTTTATTATGTATAAATACAACAAGGCAGTTGGCGGTCAGTAATACTCTTGTCTCTTGAACACTTATATTGTAAAGTGGATTGATTTTGAATTTTCGACCCTACCAAATTAAAATAATTGCTGTCTGTCAGTAACTTAGCGTTAATTAATTAACTAATGGCTCATAAAGTGAATGACAAACTTGACTGAAGGATGTGTTTGTTAAACTGTTTACATTTTAATCAGGCTGTCTGAGGTTGTCAGTTTCCGTCCTTGTTTTGCGTCATAAATGAACTTCAAAATCAGTAGAAATGGAAAAACAAAGTTTTTCAGTAAATGAAAAAAGCCTTTATTCTGCGTAACTTATCGTTGTCGCTTGTCCTAAACATATGTAATTTTTATTTCCCTTTTAATAATACATGTTGTTTGTTTGTACCTTGAAACGAGTAGTATATTCACATAAGAGTATTAGTAGAGGAAAAGCCAAAACCTTTTGCGGGGGCTACACATGATTTATTTTGAGAATAAATTACTTTCCTTTTCCTCTTGACTTACAACAGATAAAAGGTCTCCAGATTTTGACTGCGTTCGTTCTCCAGCAAAATTGTGTAGAAAGAGAAAAGCGCGTAAACTTGGAGAGCATATAGAGTTAAAATCATCATCAAGGAAAAATAGATGATGCAGCGGAACAAAAAAAAAACAGGAATGCGAAGCAAACACAGTCTCAGTTTTTTCTGAGTGTGAATTCAGTAAATGTGTCCTACCCACCGTTCTAAATGAATAGGCATTTCACTACCTATAATTCATTGGCATGCTTGTATACTTTATTTATACCTACCTACCTATATATAGAACTACCAAAACCGCAGCAGAAGCTCAAAAGTTACGACGAACCACATATTTTTCAGGTATCCCAGCAAGCAATTTCTTTAAAGTTTAACTTCTTTTTCCACCAATTAAAGCATGGGAATCTAAAAATATTTTCTTTCCTCGAATCTCTTTGTATGTAGGTACATCCCCTCCTGTTATGAAATGTTCTTTTGACTAAAGAATCAACCATGATATAAATTTTCACTTTCCCTTTCTCACTTTTCCAAAGCATCTTTCTAATAATGAACTTTACATTTCGGCTTTTGTAATAAAGCAACATTTTATGTCTACAGCACCGTTGTTGTCAGTCTCCTTTTGGTTTCTTTCTCCACTGCAACAACTTTCATTCAAGTTAAACAGAAAGAAAGGGAAACGAGGTTAATGTACGATGCTCATCATCACACGTAGAAACCTACATGTTGATATATTAGTGCGTACTAAGTAATAGTACATATAAAGTATGACGATAAAAATAGTAAAAAGATATAAATGGAATTTTCCACATATTTTCCCTTTATGATTTATTAGCATTTTTACTTTCTACTTTCCTTTACCCTTTCTTTTTCTTCATCACTCAACGACTTGTTTCTTTATTCTTGTTTAAACCCTTTGCTTTCCCTTACTTTTAGAAAATGCTGACTGAGTATTGAATGGGAGGAGGGAAACGATATAGTGAACTGAATAGTAGTAGCGGTGTATATACTGTGTACAAAAGAATCATAAAATTTTTCTCCACATCTTCACTAGTGGTGGTAAAATATTTTGGACAGCAGTAAGTTAAGAATAATTCAAGTCACACGGCGAGGCTACAAGTCTCGTACCGAAACCCAAAAGTGAAAAGGAATAAAAGGCGTGGAAAAATCATATTATATTGGAAGAAAGCAAAGTGTCATCATCATATTACGGGGTAATGTATTGTATTACATATATTTACTGGAAACAGGAACTTATATTGCATTATTTAGGTAGGTATCAAATATGTAATACTTATTGTACGCTCACACAGTCAGTACATGGGACACAGAGAGTTCATGCAATGGTAACCACTGTGACTCCCAGGGTCGTGTACACACTCCTCTATATTCCCAGGGATGAAACTGGTAAAAAGGGGAAAAAGTAACGTTGCTCAAGTGAGTCTGCCATAAATACTTAGGTACATGAGTTTTCTCTCTCTCTCTCTCTCTATTTCGCTTGTTCCACTACCCTGTAGTTTTTAAAAGCCTTGTTTCACTGTATTACATATTTTTTCAACTTGTGCATTTTGTATTTAATATAATGTGAAATACGACGTCTTCTGTGCCTGATCCGAAACAACATAAAAGATGAAAGACGATGTGCGATGGGATATACGATATCAACTTTGCTACTATATTATTTGTGTTGTGGGAAAAATAGAAGAGAGATAGGAATGAAAAAAGGGGTTCAGTTCAACTTTCTATAACTTGAGTGAGTGTGAGTGCGAAGATACATAAGTAACATATATTTTGATATGATGATGATGTAGTATAGGTCATACCATAACTTATTTTTTATTTTGTGTCTGATTGTTCTACTTGTATATAAACTTTTAATAAAAATGTGTGCTTATCCTTTTATTTCGTTGGTCCCGTTTGAGTTATGTGTTATTATTATTATGTGCAAGAAGGGAGAAAGTGTCTCTCTTGGTACATTACGGGGATGATATTACAACAAGACTACACGCTCTATACATATGGATGATAGTTTCAGTCATGTACAATATTGTTATTTTATTATGTTTTTGCCAGTGGAGCGACATAACCGAACATTATTATTATTAGGCACATACATACGACAACGACGGCTCGACACAACGGGAAATATTCATTCAAGCATAAAGCATTTACTATTCCAAATAACAGCGAATAAAGCTTGTATGGAGGATCGGGATGATATTTTTTTCAAACTTTACTCCAACTTTATGTGTACAGACGAAGCGAGGAGAAAACTCATTTTGATTTCTTTGTCGTCGTGCAGTTGTCTGCTCATGTGTATGAAAGCGGAGTGTAAGTAATAAAAAGATTTTCTCTACCAGTATGGAAGGTTTAGTAGATGTTCAACGAGGTATAAAAATGGAAAATATAAATGCTCGTTGTACATATCTTGTACTTATAAGTAAGGATAATATTGGACTTGTAGGAGAATCAGAGTATGTAGTAATAATGAATTGTGTATATTATATTACGGTTTATAGTAGTTTAGCCGTATTCAATAATAATAATTCAATACTATGGCTGGCGTTCAATAATACACGCATTGACTCTCTCTTTAGTTTAGTATTACTATCTTGCTGATTTCTTATGACCCATTACAATAATCAATACAGAGTACTGTTATACGATTAAGCACGTGTTACATGTTTGAGAATTGTTTTTGCTTTTACTGTTTTATGGTCTTGTTTTTGTCCATTTATCTAATCATGCCATATTATCATATGCAGCATCCGATTTTCTATGGTTTGGTTGGTTGTTGAGTGGCTGTTGTAATTACTGAAAAATCTATTTGAAAAGCATATTTATATTAAAATGCTAATTTAATACACAGACAACTGTGAAAACTCCACTTCGTACAAACCGGAATTTATCAAATGTATACTTTTTTGTTGTTACAGTCCTGTCGACCAATTCAGCGGAGGAGGATGACGAGTTTAATTTAGCAGGATACAGTTACAGCCCTCCAGGTCCAGACTTTGACAAAGAGTATTCTAAAAATGTGACTGCATTAGTAGGAAAAACAGCGTCCCTCACGTGTCGCGTACGGAATGCTGGAAATAGAACGGTAAGGACGATATCTTATTATACAAAGACGATACAATTACCTTTCATAATACAGCAAATTCAGCAATTGGATACGACAAATTATTGTTGTCAGGATCATTAGTGCAGAAACAAAATTCGTCAAATTGTAATTATTCTTGGAAATGAACTTGAGATCGTTACTCATTGAGTTCCTACTGTGCACATCTGCGCAGTACTTTTATCAATCTGGAATCTCATTGTTTTCTTCTTTCTATTTATTTTTTCGCAGATATCGTGGGTGCGACATCGAGACATCCATTTATTGACTGTGGGTCGAGATACGTACACAAGCGACCAACGCTTCCAAGCCGTTCACAAACCTCATTCAGATGAATGGACGTTACAAATTAGGTATCCCCAGGTGAGATGACATTCTTATCTATTCCCTCTTCTTACACAAAAAATGTTATTTACTCCGTTCCATTCAACGCAAAACAACAATAACAACAATATATAGCTCATTGTTCAACAAGATATATTGTCAACTATGTTCTCGGCAGTTGTGTATGTGATGTACCTATTGTATTATCTTTTGTGCTGATTTCCCCCTTCCTTTCTCTTCCAAATCACAATTTTGCCCTTCTCTTTCCTTTATGTCCCTACATATGTAGCATTTCCTTCCCTTTTTCTTTGTTGCAAACTACAACGACCGGACAGGGGGTGTATTCTCTCCTATTCTATGGTAGCCTACATACCTGAAAATGATGAAACTTGACTTTTCCTTCATCAAATACAAATTTCCTCGTGTCCTTTGCACTCCCTACAGCTCCTGAAAGCACCCAATAAAATATTTGAACATGAATGCCTAAGTAAAAAAAGAAAAAAAACTAAATATCTAAGAACTTTCATTGGTTCCATGGACAAAGGAAAATCAGCAGACATGCCATAATCATATTCTATAACAATATTTTGGTCTAATTTTGTTTCAGGAAAGAGACTCGGGAATTTACGAGTGCCAAATTAGTACCACTCCACCAATAGGACATTTCGTTCACTTAATCGTTGTTCGTAAGTACAAAAATTCTATTTTAAAAATCTGTTTAATAATTCTTTTTGTAATTTGTTATAAAGTACTCAGCTACTCCTGCAAACAGTAATTTAGCGGATAACATTCAAACAGTTTTCTCTCAAATATATCATAAAATAACTTAATAAATCGCTATACAACTGGAATTCCTTCACGCATAAATAGAGCCTGTATCTCCATAAGCATACGCCTTTCCTGTTGACATGAAGCATTATGCGCTTAATTGAGAGCATTTAAGTAAGCTGGAATGGGAACAAATAGTATGTGGAAAATGTTCTGGTATTGTTCCACTTAACAAACTTCAAAAACAGAAGCAATTATTGTCCTGTCGCCTCTTCTAGAGAGCATTTAAGTAAGCTGGAATGGGAACAAATAGTATGTGGAAAATGTTCTGGTATTGTTCCACTTAACAAACTTCAAAAACAGAAGCAATTATTGTCCTGTCGCCTCTTATTCTGAAAAGAGGAAAATGAAAGGTTTTGTTCAGGACAAACAAAGAAACTCTCAAGCGTCTTTGTAGGTTGTTTGTGTATAGGTATATGCATTTTTGCAATTTTATAGTCAGTTGATATAAAAAAATAGTATGGAAAAAATATATTTTCGTAATGGGAAGCTACTAGCCAATGGATTTTTCATGTTGCAACACCAGCGTCATAGTTTAGACCTCCCACGTAAATGTACCTTGCTCACCGCAACACTCTAAAGGAAAGGAAAACATCAGGACGAGTTTAGTACACATGCACAGTTTTCAAAATGAATGACACCAGAAACTTATCATCTTCTTATTCTTTTCTAAAATAAAAGAATGGAAAAAACAAGTCTTTTGTTTTCCTCCACATTATTCTTTCACAACCGTTTTTAACTGCCGTTCCTGCTGCTGAGGTGAAAAGTATCTTTTTGATGGAAGACGCATTCAAAAAACTTTTAGTCCCATCACCGATTTTCTCATTTTGTTTTTCCTGAACAAATTTATCCTACTTTTCTCAATTCTATACTACCTTTTCTACTGCGTTTTTTTACTTTACACATTTCATAATAAGAATGGCACATATTGGAACAAAAAGTTTTTGCGGGTGTGGGTGTATTAGTAAACCATTATGCGTCTATAATGGCAATCTATTCATGTGAAAACAGTTTTTGCGAATTTTTCCTACTTTTTGTTCTTAGGCGAGTGAAATGTTTTTGGATGAATGAGCAAATGAATGAGAAGAAAAGCTTTTTTGAGTGTGTTTGTGTGCTACTCTTCAATTCCTATTGCTTCCTAGTATCCAAAAGTACAAGCGGACATAGTTAAAAGAGGTTGTTGTAAGAGGGAGCGGTATTTTTTTACGAAACGGGAGAAAATAGTACAGAAGAAAGAGGAATACGATTTTGTGTTAAAAATGAGAGACGACGATGACGAACGGAGAAAGAGAGGGAAAGAGAAAGAAAGATAAAAATATGAGAAGTGGAAGAGTAAAGAAAAAGAGTGGGTAAAATAGGAAAAGAAAAATGAGCACCGAGATGGATTTATATGAAAGATAAATCCTCGTTCACTCCATTTATGACGGGAGCTCTTTCATCTTGCACAAAAGACGAATGAGAGAAAATGACGAGAGAGAATGAAAGGAAAGAGGAGAATAAGAAGAGAAGAAAACGAGAAAGAATGTTAACGCAAACAAGCATGATTTTAGTATCATTCTATTTTATAGTTTCTGTGTGTATTAGATAGATGGGTAGTAAGCAAGTATCAGCTTGGCTCGATTATGTTTTATTAGCTCAATATTTGTACAATACAAGGCAGACAAAGAGACCAATCTTCAAAGGGAAACGATAATAATAATAATAGTGTTCGGTATTACGTACACAATAGCAACTTTTTTTTATCGTAATATGTATACTAGATTCTCTGGTAGCTCTATATGGTTCTAATTTCACAGTTGTTTCATAATCAATTACAAACATATTACATAATCAGCTTCAGTTTGCTAATTATAACGACCAAAGAGGCTTGTTTTCGATTATAAAGTCTAGATGCTGTTCTTTGTTGTGGCTCAATCGTTTTTCCAGATTCATTAAACCGTCTGTCCGCCTCGGTGGGTTAGGGACGGGCATTATTGGGATGGAGCAATAATTATGCAATAATCATACATTATTTTGATAAAATCTCCCATGCATTGTGTAACCTTCAATGTTTAACAATAGGTTTAAATGGTCGCATTATCAAAATTCCCAGACTGTTGTGACATAGCAAATTCAGGACTTACAAATGTACAAAGTAAACTGTTAAAGAGCAATGTTGTGCGTAAACAAAATGCAAAAGGTCAAAATGGTAATTCCGCCCGCCTAGGGTTCAACATCAATTTCGCATGGATACCCTACCGTGTTAGTGTGCGATATCAAAATTATTCCTCCATCCATCTTTTTCTGGCATAAGCAGTCGGTTCACCGTTTATCGTCGCACGACATTCGTATCATGTTTTTTTTAAATTGGTAAGTGTGCGACAGTAGTTCCTTTCAAAAAGCAAATTGTTTATTTATTCACTGCTGCGAAAGAGATTGATAACAGAACGATCACGAGTTCAAAAGCCGAACTGTGCGATATAATATGATTTCATTTCGATATATGTGTATACTTTTATGGGTTCTTTCGTTGTCTATAATTTAACTTGACAATCACATTCATGTTTTCTTTGATATGTGAATATATGAACAATATGCATGACGTACTGTATATGAACCATAAGTCAATAAGGTATGTTTATTGAATATTTTAAAATGCGCTTCATTCAATGCCCTGAAGACAAATGAACACAATATCTTACCTAATATTGTTAAAATCCAAGGACTCGCTATTAATTCTTTTCTGAAATACTAACGTTAACCGAAATAAGAGCTTACTAACTATCAGAGGATACCCGACGTGTTTAAATACACTAGGAAAAAATCAAAGTATCTGGAAAAAATAAGTGGGTGCTAAAACTGTAGTGGGATTGCAATATCAGGATATTTGTTGGGCACATAACGGTAACCATAAATGTTTATGTGCATTAGAAATTCCAACCACTCTAGTATATTCCCACGACTGAACATTGTGCAAGTTTCAGCTAATTTTCACAGCTAATGTAAAAGTACATACATACATACATGCACATGTTATTTTTCCTCTGGAAGTGTAACTGGTGTCATGAGTCATACAAACAAGGAGAATTGGAGCCTTTGGCCGAGTCATAATATTATTTCTATTTCATTACAACTCCCAACTTTCCTTGTTTCAATTCAACATTTCTTTGACATATGGTTCTCTTTCTTTATGTTATTATTACTGTCACTTGCTACATTCTCTTAGTTGAGTATTCCTGTCATTCGCAAATTTCATTCACCGTCTTCTTTTTATAATGAAATGGAAATTCACCAGATTTTCCTCCCTCTTCTGTCTCCTCTCTTTCTTGTTACCCATTTCTTTTCATTCAAATGAATAATTCTTATTTTGTATTTTATATTTTATTTTATATTATTCCGGGAATTGGAAACATCACAAGAATTCTCTTTGCTTCGTATTCCTGTTTTGGAATCTCTGTGCATTCTTGGAAAACATGACAAGGAAAAGAGAAAGAGAGATATTTTTCTAAACTTGTATACTTCTTCTTGTTAGTCTTTGTAGTGCAGAGTGTATTCAAATACACAAACCAACATAACAGCAGCTGTCTTTCATTCTGTCTGTCTTCGTATACGAATATTGTATAAAAAAGCAAACAAGGGTGCCACATAAAGAGCATGAACCTACCAAAAGAACAATGTTGCCAACCAAAAATGACTTCAAACCAACCAGTGGTCCAAAGAGCAGAGATGATATTCATTTTCTTTGCTCTACAGTGGAATCAAAAAGGCTAAAATTTCTGGTCTACACACATTAATATACATTTTCTACAATATGATGAAATGCCCCTCTTTGAACATTTCATCATCATTTTTTATATAATGATAATTCCAACAAGTATATCCACCTTAAACAAAAAAATCATAATTTTTCACGCACATACACACTCCTAACCGACTTTTCTCCACTTCATCTCTTGACGTCTGCTTGTCGTTGTTATGAAGCCTTTCTCATTTCACTTTCTCCTTCACTCTTTTGCAGCTCTTCCGGACGAATGTTTCTTTACCCACCAAAAACCATAATCCTCTCATGACATATCCCTCCGTGGGGCCAGACCATGCATTATCATTATTATTATCATTGCATGAATGACTATCTGAATATTATAAAGCTCATAGTCGTTGGCTGGCTGGCATGTGCGTGCCTTAGCGTCTCACGCCAAACATAATGGTTGCCACAGTCAAGACAAAAGTGAAACTGCTGGTATATCACTAGTATTTCTCAAGGAGACTTTTCTACCCTATTAGTACTTTCATTTCTATTATTATTATTGCTCTCTTCTGCTGTCACTACATATATTGGTGGTATAGTAGTGTATATAGTGCTACCATTACAACTGCCACTTTCACTCCGTGCATTCATACATAATATTAAAGCGTGGTGGTAGTGGTGGAGAAGGAGGAGAAAGCTCATTTCATTGATGATGGTGGCCACATTGGTACTGGCTCGTTCTCATAAGTTTCTCTTATAATATTGTCAGTAAGACAGAACAAGTTAATGCAAAAGTGGTGCTTGCTAAGCATGTCTACATATTTCTTATTCTGTAGAGTCTCTTATGTAGTGTGTGTGTATACACTTATGGTTACAAGTTAGAAGGGAAAGTTGAGAGAGTTTTGTGGTAAATAATGGACTGGAATGGCTCACACACAACTTGTACCACCATTATTACTATTACTACTTTTCTCGAAAAGCACGCTTCTTCCCGTCTTTCTCTTATTCTCCTTTCACTTCTGCACTGCTTTTCACTTTCTCACAGTTGTGAAAATTTGAATTGTGACTGCTACTACGCATCACCACTACCACAGAACAGAACTAAACGTTTTTCTTACCCCATCATAATAATATCATAGTATAGTGATATGTTCCATTTCATTCATATATTCATTCATTCTTCTCCAGTGGGCCTATCCCAGTTAGTTCAATGAAAACTTGTTATGACTATGATGATGGTACTTGTCTCAACAAGACTGCCAGTCTTATTAATATCTTTTGACAACGGGAATGAAATAGATCAGCATTTGATTTTAATACGCGTCAACCCTTGAAACATATTATGTGGATCGCCTGTCAGCCATCATCATCATCAACGATAGCTATCATCGTTATTATAATAATAAAAGTTATCGTTGTATCGTTATAATTCATTATTATTACTATCGCTATTGCTATCATCATTAGCTCCATATGAGAAGCATAGTCGTAGTCATGCAGCTGGCTCACTTGAGCTACTGCTGAGTATACTGTACCTCATGCTGTCATTTTATATTAGCCATCAGGGAAGCATCGAAAGAGATTCTTGAAGTGCAGCGTGAACAAAAAGCTGAACTACCTACTTCCTTTTTTCCTTCTTTTCCTTGTACAGTCAGCACAGATTTCCTTTGTGAGTTCTGCACTAATGCCTACTAGTAGGACAAGTATTATTCTTGTCATTGTCACTGGTAATTTAATGACTGTGCCCCAGCCCAACTTCATTTTAATTTTTAGTACATACCATTTCCGTAAATAGCTTGTCGTCATTAAAATTAAATGAAAATTTCTTTGTCCTTGCCCTGGTTCAAATATTTTTCGCTATTCATGCAAACTTAGTTCATTAATAAATTTAATTTCTGATAAATTTGATTCTTTAGGCTTTGTAGGCTAAGAAATCAAGTGAGGATTTTAGGCTAAAATTAGTTTTCCTTTCTTAATATAAATGTGTGCTATCACCGAGTATTTAAGAGTGTTTAAGAGAGAGGTGTATTGTAGAGTGTTTAGGAATGATTTCAATACACAAACATGTAAAAGTTGGATTGCCAAAGGATTCCCTGTAGTATCCTTCCCAGTTCAGCCAAACCACTGTACAAAAAAAGCAAGCCAACAAAATAAGTGCATATATGAAACTAGGAACAAACACACTACATCTTCTTGGATTTGTATAGTGTGCAGTTAGATCTCAACCTCCCTGTAGTTTTTTGTGCTTACCACGCTATGCTAAGCTTGCAAAGTAGACTAGGAACCAAAGCCAAACCACAAAAGAGGCAGCCAAAAGCCCAAAAATACGGTATTAAGGGCTACGGCAAAGAAAGCGATAGTATATGGATATATTTATTTATATGCTTATGAATCCTTCAAATCCACAAGAATAGACAAACCGATGAGCCAAAAAGAAGCGGCGATTTCCGTAAACGATTGGTTCAATAGAAAATGTATATGTACAACAGAAGCTCGGATGATTGTTTATAGGGTTGTCGCATGTACTATAAACGTATGCAGAACAACGAAAGCAACACAGCTTCACTGGTAAAGCCCATCTTTTTTCCTTTCGCCTCCCTCCTTTTTTTGTTATCCTAAACAGGATCATTTGGAATTCGTACAAAAAGAATGGATGTATGCATTCACGCCAACGGCCCACTTTTTCCTTTTCAATCGGTCATGCTTTGACTATGAAAAGGAGCAAGTATTTTGCTCCCCTTTTCCTCTACTTTTTTCATGATTGTGAAAAGTAATATAATCTCACTTTTTGCATAAACGTAGCATTATAAAGTAACACAAAAAAAGACAAATTCATACACCCACACACTTCCGAAAAATTCCAGCTTGTTTTATACACAGTAGCATCAGTACATTTTAAATGTTATTGTTGCCGTGTTTGGAAGTTGGTCAATGCAACACAGCCTAACAAATAGAGAAAGAATAATAATAGGAGGGAACCCAGGAAAAATAGGTACATTTTATGTGCAAGCATCTCATCACGCGTCATTTTGTAACAACAACAATGGAAAGGATTCCCACATATTATTAAACTGCATAATGTACTGTATAAGTTTAACCAGGCTTAAATCCTGCCGTGCTTAAAATAGACGTGCAAGCTTGCATCAGCGACAATTTCACCAGCTTGTCAGCAGCAGGGGCAGAGGAAGAGGAGTAAAAAAGAGTAATAGTACTTACATCAGAGTAAAACTAACTAACTTGCAATCTTGTTGTGAAACTAAAATGTTGATGATCTTCCAGTAAAAAAAGAGCGGGTGCTGGCAAAGAGTTGGCGTTGAGGTTGCTGTTTTTGTGTAGAGCCTCCTATGCCAGTATTCTTGTAGCATCACCGTCGTCTTCACTAATCTAATGTATTTCCACTCGCCGCGAAATGTAATGAAACGTAATGAAAGGGGAAGTAATGAGACGCGAAAGGCAAACGAGACGAAGACGCCTTTATGAGTTAGCGAAAGAAAAAGACGGTATATTCTTGAAGCATGTACAAATAAACAAACTGGATTGCTCAAAACAACACAGTGGTAGATTTTTCGCAATTTCTTTTTTACGGTTCCTTGGTTTAAGATGTCGTATTTCCATTGGCGCGGAGATTCATTTGGCTGTACGTAGCTTTTAGTTGAAATAATGATGTTGGAATGTAAACATGCGTCCAGTAATTCTCCATTTTGTTTTAATGGTAAAGTGTACAACGTCTTATTTAAAGAAAAGAGTTGCTACATTGCTACTATTACATAGTAGGATACAATAAAAACTGATTATTTTGTACCCTAAATAGTACCCAGCCAGTCTTTACTTAATGAAAATTGGATCCCTTACCTTTGGCGAGGTTCAATAAAAGTCAGAGCAAAAATTGTTTCTCCGAAAAAATTAATGAGGTCATAGGCAATGAACCAATTTACATCATTAGTAGTTTATTTTAAAATAGCACGTTTTAATTTGCCTAATGAACATGGAACACGAATGGGTTTATTCTGCGGACAAAACAAAATGCAAACTTAAACCCCCTAAATATTCTACAAAAAGCAGAAAGCGTTGAACCAATAATTGTTTTCATAAATAAGAAAACGGTAGCTAAAGTACTTATTATGGAACATACATTCCAGGCAGTTAATCCATATGTAATTTCGATTATTATTTGAAATCTTAATAACCGCCCATACACGTCTTGATTGACTTTTCATAAATGTTGTGGCAATCTTTTTTCAGATTTTCAGGATATTTGAGAAAATTGTATTTAAAACAGCACAGAATCATGTCCATTTTCCATACTATGTTTTAAATGTAGGTAGACAGTTAATGAAGTTGAATTATCGGTTATTGCTATTGTGAATAATTAATTTTCTCAGTCTTTTAAAATTTAAAACGTACACATACGTAAGGATTAAGTGGAGATTCCTACTTATTTTTCTACTATAAATTCATACGCCTATGAAATGAAAATGGGATTGCATCTAATATCGGTATCTTTGTACATTATAAACTCGTACCAATTCATAGGGAATGATCAATGTGTACATAGCATTTAATTGTCTCTGTGTAAAAAAACTAGGTAAATTCAATAAAACTATCAAAGCCTATATGGACGGATCTTCATAAAAAAGTTGTAAGACAACAGACGAAAGAACGGTCCTTGCAGCCATTTCCAGGTCAATCGTCAGTTTATGTATCGCACTGAAGTTGGGCGTTATGTAGTTATATTCACAGGAAGACGAATACGAAGGCAGCTGTAGATACAGGAATACTTTGTGTACACTAAACATAATCGCATTTAACTTTTAGCATGAAGTCGCTTTTCACCATGAATGTAATGTACATAGGTAGTTTGATTTACAAACTTTCATCTTCTTTTATTATCGGCATCATGAGTAGCAGAGAATTATTGTTATACCTCCGGCACCACTACTGTGAGTCTACTGTGAACCAAAAACCAAAGAGTCAGTCGTTCGCAATGTCATTGAGAGGGAAAAGTGTGAACAGGACGACACCAACGACAAAGATATACACGTTAAAAGCCTCACCGTAAACGTCAAAAGTAGAAGAAGAGAAAATTATATACAAAGATAGAATGCGTATACTTTTATTATGCCTCACTTATAAAGTATGAAGGCAGTATGGTATATTTAACCTTTACTTTTCTTCCATTTTACGTTTTATTGTGTAAAACCCTGACAAAACTTTCACCAGCTCAAATTTATTGCTGGCTTATATACACTCCTATCACTACGAAACTTGCTATTTCGCTGCCAAAAGGATTGTGCGAATGTGTGATGTATAGGTTTTATTTCATAAGTCCCTTAAATTTACCATCAGTACTACCACCACATTACTACCACCACACCACACACACCGAAGACAACATCAACATCTAAACAAATTCAATAAGAGCCGTGGAGAGAAAGAGAAATGCCGTAAGAAAAAGGGAAGGGCGATACCGACACCTATTTCCAGTTCTGTTTGTTGACCTAAATAGCAAAATTCATCCTTAAAAGTACATCCCAAACTATACGATTACTTACTCCTTGCATGCAATATATAAAAGGTTCCTAGAACCCTTTATATTATTTTCTCCGCACGCTCATCTGTACGTCGTTTCATCTTGTTTTTCATCTCATCTAAATGTTTCTTTCTTTTTGACGCTATCACTCTGCTGAACTCTAAAGTAAAGTTATATCATACTTTATTCCTTTTCTTCGTGCACGGCTTCCACCACTCGCTATCCTTTTTACAGTGGTCTGCTACTGTCATTGGATATAACAATAGGAACAAGTGTGTTTTGTCTGGTACGGAAAAAGAAGCGACAAGCATCAACAACAGAATAAATCCAGCAGACCTTGAGTTTTTTTGCAAGCTGAAATAGTATTCTTTCAGTCCATGCTTTATTTGATGCCTACAGAAAAAGTTTACCTACATGCTGCTTAATATATTACCAAAGGTATAACCAAAACCATACAGTTCCTAGAAACGATTCGTTCAGTATAATAATAAAGGTAGGTCAATTTTTTGTGTCGCTCTGACTTTTTTCTCGATTCCTCGTGTCGTGCTCCCTTGTCCTTGCATTTTTTCCCTGAAACCGTATACTGAAAGAAGAAAACGAAAGATAGAGAAAGATAGGAAGAAAGTGACTTTCACCTTCCACATACTCAGCAAACGCCCACCACGCAGACAATAATATTATATGTCTCAGCCCTACGTACTTTTGTATTCCATATAGAAAAAAGGAAATGAAATGGCAAAAGGCTTTTCTTTTCTCTTTTCCGTATTATTGTGGCCTGACATAACACGCCACCACAGAGGTAAACTCAAGGTATGTGTGTGTGTGTATAATGATGAAGGCATCTATACGAAATTTAGGACACAGATGCCTCAAGGGATCTTGTCTTTGCAATCAGTCTGTTTAGTAGATAGAAGGAAGATTCAAAGGGAATCTCGAGCCCTTTATCCTTTACTCCGCTCTACTTCGCATGCATCGCGTAAGCTACGTACAGCTTTTGTGTGTGTATCTATGCATGTGGGCCTTTATCACACATGCATGCTTGGGATGAATAGATGAATTCTATTGAAAATGAAAGTACATACGTAACACAATACGATAAAGGTGAAAGTGGTTGCTGCTACTGCTGCTGCCGCTATGGGGCATGGAAAGTACTAATGAAGTAAGCCACACAATTTCCCTAACTAGCTTAGAGCTAAAGTAATAGACAGTTTGATGATGATGAGGAGGAGGACGTACAGTAACTTCTACACAGGCAGACAAAGATATTTCAGAATGTGTAGTTTTTAAATATATTTGGTATTGGAAACGTGGGAGTACTGACTTACTGATGACAAATGTTGGGATACCAATGTACTAGTAGTTTTTGTTTGTTAGAATGATCACAATTTGGCAAACGCTCAGTTGTATACAAACCAACGGGAACACTGTAATTATGCAAATGTAAAATTCAAATGAACAAGAACATCTTTTCAATATTTTATACTAGTTTTTGTGTGATGTAATCTTATATAACAAATATAACCATATGGTTATGATAAAAATATTCTTTTGTCCGTATCTACATCATGAGGATACATGCAATGAAATTGTGCAAGTAAAAGGCTCTTTAATTCAGCAGGTAAAAAATTCAGTTTGGTCTGATGATCTAATGTACCGGAGTGGTACATTTGAGTGGGCATAAAATTTTAAATAACGGAAGGCTAACCATGGGGTTCCACTAATGTAAAACTGGATTTTGTGCACCTTGTGAAATTTCTGTATAAAGGTTTAAGAATAAGGAAATTAATAGAAAACAAGGTGTTCATTAAAGAAATCGCTGCTTCCAGGTTGCTTCAAATCAACTTACTTTGATACAATAAGCAATAATATACTTTTTATGTTCACCTGGGATTTAATGACCTCCTTTTCTCGAACTAAATTGTCTACAATCAAATGCAACAACTTTAAGGTCATTTTCATTGCACACTGCCTTTTATGGATTTGTCTGCAATTAAAGTAGAATACTGGAAAGTCCGTTTACCTGAAAAAATACCTTTGTTAGGCGTTCATAGTTGGAGAAAAAGGAGAATTGGATACCATATATCTGTAGACAACCACGTTCAAAAAGAAAACAGTAAATCGCAGCCTTGTTTAATGACTATACAGAACTTTGCAGAACTGCCCAACTCATTTCACATGACATGGAAATGAGTGTAAAATCGAGTAGAGTGGGTAACTTTCCAGAGTAATTTCTTAATTTAAGTGCACACCAGCTCATTACTTTTAGCAAGGCTGTTTTTAAGAAAATGGAAAATAAAAGTGATTGAACCAGTATACAGAGTTGCCGTCCTATTGTGTAAGCCTAACTAACTGCTTATACATTTGGGTAAAACTTTCATAACATATACTTTCTGGCTAGTTTCGCACGATATGATGACTCACTCTCACCACTTTTTGTTCCATAGTTGGCTAAACACTGTTGACGGGTAGACAGTTTGTAAAGTTGGCCCCTTGGCATTTAGCATTTAAACCAAGAAAGTATATCAAAACGTGGAGTTGCTCACTGTGTATTTTTGTGGTGAATGCGTGGTGGTCGTCTGAGGCTGGTAAAGTTAAAATAAGGTAGGTTCCTGTAAGTACATTATACCCTTACGAGATCATAACGGGAAATCAGAGAAGTAAGTCGAAAATTCCATTCCTTGGATGAAATATGTAGACATTTTGTAACGTACTGTATGTGCATAAGTACAATTTATACACAAAAGTATGCCCATTTTATATACCTATACGTGCTGTCTTGAGCTTGCCTCTGACCTGGAAAAGTTAGCCTTGCTGGAAGTATAAAGTTTTGCCACTTTTTGGATTTAATTTTCAGCGACTGCAAAAGAGCCTCCTCACTTCTTTCACTTTTCTTTTTACTTCACTTGATGATATAAATTGTATAGGTACGGGATGATGATGATGGCAGTGGTGGCCCAAAAATAGTATAAAGGTAGAGCAGTCACTGTCTTCTGGTGTTTTTATAGCTGATACTATACCCAGCCTCCAAGGACTTTTCTATGCCTCCTCCACCACCACCACTGTTATCTCATAAACAGTGCTGCTAACTAGCTAGAAGGTCGTCTTTAGTGAAATGAGTGGAGAGCTATTGTAGAGAAAGTGTGCGTTTGTGTGCCGCTTCCTTTCTCTGTCTCTGTGTATTGGTGAAAGTTTTCTGGAGGAGTTGCTTAATTTTCTCCATTATCATCATCACCAGCTTCATCAGGATAGTGCCAATTTCTTGAGCCCTCTACTACATATTCCCATGATGTAAGCAATAAACATATTATCGTCGCGAGAAAAAACTTTCATATTCCATTCATGACCAGGAAGAATAGCTTTTCCAAACGAAGCCGCCCCAACACATATGCATATACCTAAGCCAAGCTTACTGCTATTCACGTCACGGTTATGAATTTGTTAAATGTGAAGGTCTTTCTAAGTATAAGTTCCTTCCCCGATTTTCCTGGAAGATGATGACTTTTGTATAATTTTATATTTATTATGAAGTTACACAGATGCAAACGAGAATAATGGCCCCTTGATAAGATTACTCAAAGTAGTTTAGTTTAAGTCAGTGGGTCGATATATGTAGTTAGTTCTCAGGCTTAATGTGTAACTTTGCTATTATGATTAACAAGAATCCTCTGGTCCTGTGTGTGGAACCGTTGGTGTTGTGTGTTGTTATTATTGCTGAGGAGATGTGGACTCTTCAGCTAGGAAGAAAGTTGACTGTGTAGAATTGAAATTAAGAATGATACACGTAATAATAATCCAACATGGCCCTGGACTGCCAACCACTAATTCTCTGTCTGTAAAATTTTTAGTGGCTATTAGGCAACTTCTTCTTGTACCAAGGGCTTGCCAAAATATATGGTCAAGTTTTAAGAATTTTGTCAAGTCCAACATTAATCAACAAAACTTTCTTGTCAACACATAAGAATATGACATCTAAATCACAACAAGAAAAACAGGAAAATAAACCATGTCCACTTTGGACGTTTCTCGATAATCGGATTACATTTTAACTAAACTCTTAATTTTATTAAATAAGTTAACAGCTTTTGCTTGCTGCATTGATTGTATGTAAGTGAAAGGTCATACAACTTGGTAGTTATTTAGTTGAACGTTTTTATTAAAGATATAATAGGTATAAAAATTGCTACTGATTCTGTTTTCTCTGTTGTGACGGACGTAATGAATTACAAAAGGAAAATAACACTTGATATATGACGGTGTTGGTACATTATTGATATATTGAAGTCATGTTAGTTGAATCATAAGATGTTAGGGTTCTTTCTCCTATTGTTTGTTTCGGTTTGACTTCGTAGACTGCGCGGCTGCACTTACTTCAATTTCAGCGTAAAATTTATTATCTCCGAACTATCATTCTGCCATTTACTTTTTCTATTTTTAGAAGTCCGCCCATTTATTTATGAACAAGCTATATCCGCTCATAGTAAAGTTTGTGTAATGGAATTTTTACAACTTCATTTTCGCACCTACCTACAACCATATAATATAATGTTGAGAAATTCTCGTCATTGTCCTTACGGCTTTACTCTTTTTTGTAATGTGTGGGTCTAAATAGTAGTGTGGTGGTGGGATTATTGTTTGCGGTGGATTATTGGTGGCATCTTATAGAAAAGTAGTCCATAAATCTATGAGAGTTTCCTGAGAGTTTCCATACCACAACGTCAGATCAAAACGTCGGGATGAAACGGGGAAGGGAAAAGTGGCGGCATCAGCGGTGGTGGTAATATAACTTTCGACTTTATTTGACCGCATATTTGACACGTCCTACACGTAAAAGGATCCTTATTGTTAGCCAACCAATGCAAGCCAAGCCAGCCACAAACGCGTAGTCATATAATATGTAAATGTTCACTGTATAAATGGGTCTACCCTTCAGATCCGAGAATTCCTCCTCCACTTCTTCTGTGCCTCTCAAAACGAATATACTAATAACAATAAGCATGCGGTCTTCTTCCGTATATACAAAGTGTAGTCCGTATGGAAAAAATAATAATAATTCCAAAGTCGCTCGCTCATTCATTCAGTCATTCATTCATGGTGAAGTAAAGTGGACTGACTTGTGACGACTGGACTTGTCGGCGCCTCCATGCATATGGATGATTTATGCTGCTGTGGCAGTATTTGACTTACACAAGTACAATAGCGGCAGCAGTAGTAGTTTCTTTTTTAACGTAGCAGCAGCAGAATACTTTCACAGAACGCCAATTTCTCCATGAAAATGAAGATATGGTCTTGCATACAGAAATACAAAGCTTCATATTATTGCACACACTCGACAGTCGACACTGCCTACTTTTTGCATTAAAAACCTGCCTGTGCGTATATATTTTGCTTTAGATATTATGTTCGCCTACGTTTACGACTGACTGAACAATGAAAATTTTTATTGGTCTGCTTGAAGCTGGATGAAATTACCATTCTATTTCTGGTTTCCCAATGAGAATCATCATCAGCATTCAGTCAAGTCCAGCATGCCGTGAGGAAAGTAGTGGTGGAGATACGAAATATGCTTTCTTCTCGTGAAATAGAAAAAGTCGGCTTTATACAACTATAGTCGCACATACAAGACTACACACAGACGTGAAGTACCTTGTTAAATGATGCTCTCTACTTATTCTGAATAATTTTTTTCTACAAACGAGGCCAGGCCACACATTAAAAGTACATGTACAAAAAATGTGGATTTTCTACTAATGGCACAATTGGACAGCACCTCTGTCACCACACAAAATCTGTCCTCTTTATAAGAAGAAATATGGTCTGAAAAATGGAAATTCTTCGGAAGATCTATGGCTTTTGATCCACCTACAAAGCACCTCGTGTTCACTTTCTCTATCAATATAGGTCTTATTTTTCTCACAGAAACAAATATACGGTCTAAAAGCAGCATTCCTAATAGAAAATGTTTTGACCTCTCGTATTCATTTATAAGCCTACACAAAAACATTCACTCAAGATGATAGACTACAAAAAAGTACCACTACACAACTTTTACTGGTAAAGCTGCCAAGCCAGGCATGCATAAAATAGGTACTGAAAAGAAACAGATGGATGGGCGCTACACTGCTGGCCCTCATCACAAGGACTTACATACTTTTTTTCTGGTTTTGAATGTGACATGAGAACTAGCACTTGTCCCTCACTCTACAACACAAGTAAACATGTAACGCTCAGTAGTCCTACTGCTACTTAAAAAGGCGTCACTTGTTTGTTTGTCCACATTTCCCTATGCAATAGTACATACATGCATATTATATGTGCCTGTCATCACAAGTCCAATCACAAACTCATGAGTAGTCGCAACAAAAGCATGAATAAATATTCTCTAGTTTTGCATCCGTATACCCATGTGTGTAAGTCCAAGGCAGAAATTGTAAATCCGGAAAGTATGGTTTTGTAGGTACGGATAAAATATACAAGGCCTAATTCGTGTCAGTCAGCTTCGTACATTATTTTCCTGTATTTCATATTACCCTAACGGAACATGTCCTGCTCTACATTCATTTTCAAACCCGAATGGGAAGAGGTAGAATATTATACAGCTATACAGAATATTTTTAAGTAGATGGATCTATCTACTCACCACCCTTTTTATGCTCCCTTGTAACAAGATGATATGAGAACGAGCAGGCAGAACAGAATTTGCAAATCAAATCGAGTACGTGACACCAAAAAATACCTCTTCTTTTTTACTCCTCTGTAAAAAGCATTCAGAGGCTGGAAGACCAAACCAGAGACTCTTTTTTACATTTTCTCTCTTTCTCTCTCCCTCTTTTGTGTTTGTGTGTCCTCATGGTCGCCATCCTCTCTCTCGCTCACATGCACACATACACAGAGTGAAAAAAAAGATACAGCGATGCATACTTACGTTCTTGCTCTTTTTTATAAAAAGCATTTTGTGTTCCTGTGTGTCAAAGTCGAAGAACTGGAGGAATGAACGAAAGGTAATAGTACTCTAAAAAAGAAAAGAGAGATAAAGGATATTATATTCATATTGAGTTCCTGAATGCACGCTACTTCAACTTGTAATAGGAAGGAAGCAGAAAACCAGAACGGAATAAAAAATATATCCCTCTTTTTTTCTTTTTTATACTTTTTTTTACACATTTTGTATGTTTTGATACTAATATGTGTATAGAATATTTATAGATAAACATATTGATTCCTGAAAAATCCTTCACATTTTTTCCTAACTGTGGGACAGGAGAATATGAGAAAGAGAAAAACGGGAAAATCCAAAAGATCACTTTTCCCTCAGTCAGATATGCAGTATCAAAAGAATACAGATCTGAAACTTTTGCATCATGAGAGACATACAGAGAGGTTTTTTTACGAACCACAGAAAAAAATTGTTTGAAGGAAGTGAAAATAGAAATACAAAAAGTAGTATTAACCACTAGTGAGGTATTTGCAATGACGTATATTGCTGGTGTGTGCCTATAAGTAGTATCCGAGAGATTGAAAATTTTTGTTGGTAAAAACCCTTTGTATTGCATGTTGTAGTTGCAGGTACGTAGGTGGGTAGACATGGGCTGTGAATACCTAAACATTTATGACTTTTTCACTAAAGAGGGAGAAAGAAGGGAGATTGGCAAGTGTCACAATGATCTAATACTCTTGTAGTACCGATATCACCCTTCTTTTCAATTGTCCACAAAACTAAGCATGCGAAACGAAAGTGACATAAGACTTACCCGAACCGTAACTTACTGAGTGAGTATAGGCAAATCTTTTGGATTTCCCAGTGGAACACGATTTGCTGAAATTGAATAAAAAGGTTCAGGATGAAATGTTTGTCTAGGCAGTTGCATCTCCGTAAAACTTTTCTTTTTCATGTATTGTGCACACATGCAAGTCGCGAAAATACGAAAAGTACTAACAACGTGAAGCGAAAATGCATATCGTGTTTATACATACTAAAAATCGTATACATTTGTATAAGTATTTGCATTATGTTATGGTGAGAAAATGTGAAGGTCGATTGACTTTTTTGCAAAGAAATTGATGGAGAGGAAGAACAAAGAAAGGCTTTTCTGTTTGTTATTGCCGTTCAGCACACGATAATAATCTGACTGGTAAAGGTTCGTAGCAAAATGAATCATCTACAACACACGTTCATCAACCAACCAGCCATAAGCATCTATCATAATCCTGTCTAGATAAATGAAAATATTATGAATGGCTTGTTTTTCGCCTAAATAACTGAATATTTCAGAAGTCAGCAGGAGCAGGGTCTAAACATGAAAGGTAGAGCAGTAAAAGTGATTGGAAGGGATACTTTTTCCTAAATTGCTTTTCTGCGAAGTAAATCTTCCTTCATTTGTCATAGAAAGCTGTGACGCGCAAAATGGGAACAACTCTATAGCTTCTCGGTTTACTCGGCCAGTTTCGTATTCGCTTTTCTCAGCATTTCATTTATAATCAACCAGTAGGAAAGTCTATAGATATATTATGCATTATGTCGATTGACAATTAATTCAGTAAATTTTCTCTGCTCAATATCCTGTTCATCCGATATTTGCCCTTCGTGGCTTATCACTAAGTTTATGATGATGACGATGATGAAAAGAGAAAGCATGAATTAATTTTTGTTCCATGAAATGGGAAATCAGACCAGACGACTTGCGAAATCCTACAGTGATTTTTACCTCAAACTGCACCGCTGTTGCCTTTGAACCTTGTGATGATGTGCTTTAGTAACGTTGTGCAAGAGAATTCCGTGCGTTCAATATGTGTGGAAACTTTGAGTAAGAATAATTCAGACAGAAGGAAACACCGGGGAGGAAGGTGCACACACCACAATGCACTCTCACAGGCACACAAGCATAAATTCATGTTTGAGTTTGATTTGGGTCAAAAGAGTTTCCCTGTTATTTTTTCTGCGGTTCATCTTTTGGGATTAGAAAGAGACCGCTGCCAGCTGTGCTCCGGCAAAAAATCGAAGGGAAAGTAGAGAGTGGAGGAGTTTGGGAATAAATGAGATTTTATTATAAGATATTGAAACAGGGAAAGAAAAAATAAATACAAATCTGTACTAGGACTGATACTACAACAAACAACTGTGCATTGTATAAGCATACAGTTGGAATGAGAAAACCAACAAGACACAATAACATCAAGCAGAAGGCCGGATCGACAGAGATAGGAAAAAACAATATAATCAGCATCACGATTATTATTATTATGTAACACGAGAGAGTTCTTATCTCGTTTGATGGCGATACTGGCTTGTGATAATGTATAAATTGGTCGGTGAAAGTATTTCAAGTGAATTTGTAGTAAATATAAGAAACGGGGAAAGAGATTTCGCGTGATTTCTATTTGTTTTGATGTCTATCTCTTTTCCAAACCACATATAGCTATAGGGTACAACAACGATTGTATATATTTGGTATGTGTTTTTATTGTAAGTTGCTGAGTACTAATATCACATTATATCCACAGAAAAAAAGCATTTTCTATTTCTCAACTTTATTCTTATTCATTGCTTTACAGAGCCTAATACCACGATTATGGGGGCCCCAGAGATGTACATCAGTCGTGGGAGCACCATAAATCTCACCTGTATCGTGGAGCACAGTCCAGAACCTCCATCCAATATCCTATGGACTCACAACAATCAGGTTAGTCAGCAAAACGGATGTAGAGGCTAAGAGTGGAAGAAAAACTGTACAATATGTGCACTAAACATTATACACACATTGCTCAAGGAACTCGAAAGAGCGAGAAAATAAAAAAGAAGATCTTGCAAAAGAAAGAAAGAAAATCCTCCGCTACTTTATTGTGTTTAACCAACCGTACACAAAAACCCAACTGAGAAACCTGAGATAGTTTCCTACTTCTTGTATTTCTAAAAGCCTAGAGAAGAGATAACCCATATTTTATGGGTGTCTGTGTGTATTCGCCTGCATTGTGTATTTATATGCTCTTACCACAAATTTGGAAAGGAAAAGTATGGATTATAATTCAGGAAAGCATAATTTTTGTTGGTTTGCAATGCCTCCAAGAAATGCTTGCACTATTGCTTCTCTACTAGTTTTTATTTCTAGTATAGTGTATGTAGGAATATATCAAATAGGAGAAAGATAATATGACGCTAGAATCACGTACAGATTGCTTTCCCGTAATCTGACCTTTCACTGTATTTATTGTCCCATGAGTATTTCGTCTATTCTGTTTCTCTATCCTATACACTGCATCAATGAACACTCGTTCGCTAAACCGAATCATATTTCTGGATCTGGGGATTATTATTTTATCTCCCAAGAATTACCATACGTGTTGCAAATTATTTTCTCCGTTTACCCCTTGTAGATCGGATGAGATCTCAGCTACATGCTTGTATAGGTATCCGTAAAGAAAATTAATACTATAAGTAGGGATTGTTTTGGCTATTCTATTTTCTTTTTTAATTTTCAAGGAATCTGTCTGGCACCATACTATTTATTTTTTCACTATTCTGTATAATTCTTTAATGTAATGTTATAAAAATGTGTAAGATATTATGCTTGTGCAAGCAGCGCGTGATAATAAATTTTACTAGTTTGTCGCTGTATCATCCTTGTCGTCGTGTCCCCTTACTTCACGAACGACCGAGCGTCCGTTGATTCCATATTAATTGGACTCAACTCGGCAGAAATATAATTAAAAGTCTTGCACTGACCTGCTCAGAATTCATGATGATGACATATATAGGACTATACAAGAAGGGACCTATTTGTCAGTATATTTATTATATGATATGATAGGATGAGAAAATATAATATGATTGGTTGATTCTCCTCTTTTTATTATATTGACTTTTGGCACACTTTCTTCACTTTCTTTACTATCATTGCTTATTTTTCTCGCGCCTTTTATTATTTTCCATAGTTCACGACTCACTGTATCTTCACTACCTATCTGCTTCTATATTATATATATATCCATATTTCTCTTTTCATTTTTTTTTCTTTTCAGCCAAGTTTACTTTTCTATAATAATATATAGCTTTGACGATAACGATGTTTCGTGCTGCTGCTTTATAACTTTTCATAATGCACACGCACACGTTTGTGTGAAATGTCCCCGATCTTTATTAGAACCTGTCCTCAAAAAAACTCTGAATTTTCGACACAAGGAGCTAACATTCTGGTCTTGTATTGGCCATCAAAAACTTTCTACATTGGTGGTGGCGGTAGTACACAAACGAGACGTCTTTCACTTTTACTTATGTATACGTTACATTTCTACATTTACCTAACATGATTGTGCAAGAAAAGATGTGTTGGAAGTCCTGTACCTTGGACGATGATGTTACCCTTTTTTATATCAGTTTGGGTAGCAACATCATCCTTTCATTTGTCATTTCATTTTCCAATCATAATAACATACCTAACTTAACTTGGTACACGAAGTATACGTTGAAAGTTTTTCTTTCATTTTTCCCAAAACTAACTTTATTTCAAAGAAGGACAGAATGCACTTCGTCAAAGGTTTCAAGGAGTATAGAGTATAAACTATGTACATCATCCATTGTGTACACAACATGCTTCTTCAAAGGCTGTATTTATTTATTTCAGTGTCTTTGTCTGTTTCTTGCACATAAACTATACATATCTACAGGTAAGTAGTAATGTATCCAAACCAAATAAAAATGTTTTTGAAAGTGTGACAAGGTCTCTGAAATTTTTTCCAAGAACTACATAACAATCCCACTTTCCCCTGTCCCATTACCAGCAAAATTGTTGTAAGCGGAGTCAGCCAACATATTGAAATAATGGAATGACGGCGCCCTCACCATTTTGTAGAAAAAGTAGGGGAGAGAATTCGATGTAGTAACTTTCTTTAGGCAAGGCATAATTTTTTACCGTGTACCGTGCATACAGAATGGAAAGAATTTGCAACCTTGCGAACAGTGCCAGCACATAATTTTTGTGTGGGGGAGTGCAAGTATGTTTGTGGCTTGTGGTGGTGAGAAACCCTGAAATAAGCGAAAAGCATACTTTTTCCCATCTTATCTTCACACTTGTCTACTTTCTCTCACTATAAAATTACCGTGTACCTACCAAGATGTACTTCTGAGTATTTGCACAGGAAAATAAAAAATGGAACATGTTAGAAATGATTGGATGCATGCACACACGTTCATTGCTATATGCATTTGATCCCACGACGGCTTATATCAAAATGAAAATTATACATGCACTGTTACTGTACTATGAAGATTTTAAGGATATGTGTACATTCTCACTTTCATTTGTCCTCGTTTCTCCACCGATTTCAAAAATTGCCGGAGGTAATAATACAGCAAAGGGGGAAGTGTGCATATTACCTTCTTTCCTTTTTTCTCGAATGCTGTATGTGACAGAGAGGAGTAGGGACTAGGAGCAGGGAATAGGAATAGATCTTGTAGCATAAGAATAATATGTATTGTAAACGATGTCTTCTCTTATCCGCTTTCCTTCTGTATACAAATGCAGTTTACTTTATCATGTGCATATACCTAAGCCATGTAATTCGTACAATATGCTCATGTACGACATGGGACACAGCCTTTGAATGAGCTAGATGAAGTCAATGGTCTGAAACGAAATTTGGATTCAAACGGGGTTTCATATAAAAGCCACTATGAGAGGATTGGCTTGAATTCACCAAGACTAAATTCTCTGTTCCCGTTCCCAATCATGTATTTTTGTCTACTGCCGCCACCACCACCACCTTTTGTCATTCTTCTAGAAAATGCTCTCCATTTTCCCTCCACACTCCTTTTGTGTACTTATGTGACAAGTCACCAGCTACAAACAATGTGAATAAAAAGGAGTGGTGAAAAACTAAATGGAGAAAGTTGATTTTTACTGTATTACGCCTTAGTTTCGTCTTCGTCCTTCACAAATGACTTCTTTTGGTACAAAATAATATATACATTCATACCTAATCTGCTTTTCCTCCCAAGCCATAAGTCTTACGCTGCAACTTGAGAATAAATATATTTATTCCCAAGACTGAGAAAATAATAAGGACTGTTTTGCTGTTGTTTGTGTGTATGTGCACCTAATACCTATTCTGCTGAGGGATAAATCTTTTCATGAAATATGAGACAGATAGACAGACATTTTCCACCAAGGAGACACCTTTCTGTAGTTTTGGTTGACTAACAAGTACATAATTTTGAAGGTTTTCCCCACTACATTTGCGTTCACACATCATGCTATTACCATATCATAATATACTAGCGATAAGAAAAAAGAGAATGCATCACAGGACCACCACCACTTCTTCATCATCATCACAGATTCAATGGATAAAAGTGTGAAAATTTCAGTTTTCCTCCACCTAGAATAACGTGACAAAGACGATAGAATGCAAGAAGCCGCCTAACAGTAGAAACGTGAAAATGAAGGTTTTTCAATTTAATGTGCTCCTCAGAGAATGCTATAGCTCTCCTTATGAAAAGAGCCTTTAAATGAATTGGAGCTTTTCTAGTGGAAACAGTTGCACTTGAACTGTTTCACGTCGAAACATTTGAAGAAGCCAGAGCAGACAACATGTTGTTTGTTAACGTTGCTTTTTTTCGAATGAAGATAAAGCAAGGTAAAGGATGAGAAGAAGATTAAAGTAAAAGTGTACTAGCACTACCCAATTTTACCATCTACACAAAAAAGGCACACAAGCTATCTTGCCAGCAGTTGAAGATCAGAGAAAGGAGTAGTCTGGTGAAGCTAGCTGGAATGGTAGAAGTGCCACCATCTGTGACTGTCACTTCAGCAGCCAGCCGTGGTTGTAATAGACAAATGAGCGTAATAAATAGGATTGGCACGTTTTATTTTGCACTCTAATGACTCAACATTTTGCAATGATTTCTATTCTCCTCCCAACATTACAATGCAGACTGGTAATATACCTACTCACATAAGTCAGTTTGCTTATATACTTATACAAATAACATGTCCGCTTGCCACGCTATACTTTACTCATTTGTAGGATTATGTAGGTGGTATATATGTATACGATTCATGTTCAGGAAACAAAAGAAAAAGGGTTTATACACATTTTCTCCACTACTTTCACTTTCACTCCCACTCTCATCCATATGAGCTGTTGTTGTTGTTGCTGCTGTTGTCGCTGATACTTGTAGTGGTGTCAACAGCAGTGAAGTGAAAGTCAGAACAAGATGGTATAGGTCGGCAACTGAAAACACCACTCATCGTGCAGTACAAAACTCGTAAAGATATATTAAAGGAGACCTGACATGAACCTTTTTTACACGACGTGCCATTTAATAACAATCTCTGTATCATTATTACATACCACTGCACATATTTAACCGACTCATTGCCACCAGCATACCATTTTATCTTCAGAAACAATGTGTAGCTTTTCACTGATCATTGTTGACTTTAACACATGAACAACATTCGTTTGCTTCTTGGTGCAAGTTGAAAGAATTTTTTATATAAACTCAACACGTATACAACGTTTGTATGTGTGAAAAATTGTTGTATATGTACATAAATTTAATGATAGTTGAATTATGACAATGGTAATAGTAGCCTTCATTCAACTTCAAGCAGAGTTTCATTACCATTTTTGTGATTCAGTCTGTTTGTTTGTGTATGAAACGGTGGCCAGACATTTTAGATACCTCGTCGAATTGGCAGAGGAAGCATTTGTACTTAATTAAATGAATTTCTAAACTAACTTCTGGTAATTTAATATTCCTACTTTTACGGTAACGGAACACCTCCAGCATTATCATTCTTAATCATCCCATTGTGTAAGCCAATAAAAGCAAACAAAATACATAGATAAGGATTCTCTGCATTTCTGCAATTCAGCCCGTTGGTCCTAGTGGCAGTAAGATGATAGGGTGCGTGCCCATTAGCCTACTACACAGCATCTGGCGAGTGAAAGTTGTTGAAAGGCGAAGAATGAGAGGATGAGAGTATAAGACAGGGACCTGGACAGACAGGAAATTGAGGACGGAAACAGGGAAACCAAACCAACATAACATGTTATTACTGGAACAGAATATCACCACGCCACAAAGAGGCTATCATCCACACCTGGTTTATGCATTTATTCATGTGGCACTCCGTTTTCGCCTTTTTACAAATTTTTCGTGCAAGTATAAAGCAAGAAACTGGAACCTAAAATACATAGTGTTCCACCCAAAGGCTCATTCCCAACCAACCTCTAGCTTTTCCTTTAGCAGGCTTCCTTGTTTGTTTGAAACTAAAAACAAGAGAAATGTTCTTTGATATTTTCTCTGGAAAAGATGACTGGAGTGAAAAGCATATCACACTTTTGCTGGGAGAAATCCCAAGGAAGTGTAATGAAGGCCGTAGGAGTTCGTTGTTGGAATATTTTTGATCTTTTTTAACATAAGGTTATTATTATGATGATGTTTCATGATATTTCACACTGTCTACTCAGAAAAATCTCACGTTTACGGATGCCGCCATAAAACACACGAGTTCGTCTTCCGTATTGAGAACAAACACCGGAATGACAACTAAATCAGGTATAGTTTTCTAGAAAGATGAGGATTTGAGGAACTCGTGGGCTCTGTTTGTAGGTGGAACTGATTCTTTTTTAGAGATGGTTGTCTGGTTCTAAGCATAGAGGGATTGCATTTTACTTGGAATAAGGATAGCGATACAGTTTCACTGAGCCCAAAAGTCAGAAAAGAAAATGACCTTGTAAATCAAAAGTATAAGCTTCCTGATGAGACTCTTTCAATAATTCAACGAACGTTTTGACTTTGTGGTAACTTGTCCATTGAGACCTTTTTCTTGGTAGCACTGCTTTCTAGGATTGTGTGGTTTTGTGTGTGGGATGATGATGTGAATTGCCGGATGGAACGAAGACTGTTGTTGGATAAATGGACGTGATGTAATTTTCTCTATCTGTGCTTTTTACTTGGATCTGTATAAGGGCAGACAGAGTGTATTTCTATGAAAGAGAAAGTAAAGATTTTCTACTTCTACTTATTCTTTACTCCAATAGAGAAAGCAGACACAATGTAATGGGGAAACCCATATGTGTAGAATATTCATGCACTTTATACGATGATTGCCAAAGAAGGATCGCACGTGTGATCCTCTTTAAATTTTTTAACGAGGACTTTTCTAAACACAGGAAATAACACTTTGAAAGCTATAAGAGAGAGAAAGCAGACACAATGTAATGGGGAAACCCATATGTGTAGAATATTCATGCACTTTATAAGATGATTGCCAAAGAAGGATCGCACGTGTGATCCTCTTTAAATTTTTTAACGAGGACTTTTCTAAACACAGGAAATAACACTTTGAAAGCTATAAGAGATTCCATTTCACATCTGGCTTGAATTTACCTTGAATCTTTTTTTATGTAACAGAACAGAAAACCCTATAGCTGTGTATTCTTCTAACTTGACTTATCCTCAGAAATTGAAAACAATTAATTTGTAATTTGCTGTTCTCAATTTGTGCATTAGTGTAGAAACAGGGAGGAAATCTTATGGCCTTACTGCCTGTTAAGTACGCATATAATTGGCCCATTGTCAGCCTACTTAAATTTTGTGACCTTATTCATTTTCTAACTGTGCTTTGTTCTGTTTGTTTACCGTGTAGACAAGTAAAACTTTCTCTGCTTTGTTTGCGCCTACGCTCAGGTTAATAATAAAATAGGACAATTGTATTGCTTCCATACTTTGAGCTTTGCTATTATATATTTCCAATGAATTTTCTGAAACAATATGATAGTCGTTTTATGTTTATGCTTTGTACTGAATGCGTTTATTTGTAGAATAGGATTTAATGTGAGGAAGAAAAGGAAGATTTAGAAAGTGCTTGTTTTGCACTGCTGCTCTAATGAAACGCTCAAAAGAAAGCCTTTTTCTGAATCTGCAATTGAGCTGATATGCTGAGTTGATGTCTTTATTCCAATCTCTTTGTGTTCACTTTACAGGCAACCTTCCAGCGGCAATGCAAGTAAGTATAAACATTGTTATAACATAAAAATTTCATATATTAAGCTTACTTTACTTATTAGGCAAAGGTACCAATACTTATAGTTTTTCGTGAACGTTATTCTTAAAATAAGAAGTTAAAATTATAATGACGTAACAAACATTTAAGGTGTTACTTTAGGCGACATAATCATCGGGTAAGGGAAACAATAAAGGGCAATCATTAATTCATTTTACTTTCTTTTTTTCAGCACGGAGGCCAATTAAAACTGGAATATCCTTTCACCGTTTTTCTTCTCAGTTTATCCATTCTCATTTTGGGAACCTAGAGAGAAGCAAACTGAGTAGAGCTCTACAAAATACATACATAATTATTATATTACTGTAAACAAACATACTACTATACATACACGTACATATAATATACTTGTTAATACTATGTACATTGTACGGTACTACTACTAATTATGTACATGCATATTATTACAGATATTACATGCATCTTGCGCATAAAAATAAGTTTAGGATAGAATGTAAAACGATAATTACGATAAACTGAATTGCGCCAAGTGAAAATGTACATAGACAGACAGGGCAGAAGAATTAAAGATAACTTTAAGTAAGTAATCTAAATGCTACTATTACAATTACTTTGTTTACAGGTCAAAATTGGTACTTTGTCGTGTCTAATGCATTAACTAATTGTATACCTATAAATATATATGCATTAACAGGAAAATGAGTACACGGAATTTTCCCCATGTGTAGTACCAGTGTACAATTTTTAAAAGAAACAAAAAATCACCAACATACAAACTTGCACGTAAATAACGTATCATGTACCATCCACCTCCAACTTTTTGCATTATACTGCGTCATTATATATAGACTTGAGTATATTTGTACAAAAAGGAATACTATAGGAGCCATTATATGATTAAGTAAATATTACAAATGAAAGGCAAACTTGTTATCAATTA
>JAHZMV010000444.1:0-14868 GCA_027743765.1 Coecobrya sp. COE2
AGTTTGACTTTCTGAAAGACCATTAACCAGATGAAGCAATTTAGCTCAAACGGCATTATCCACTGTTTCAAAATCCGTGTCGATTTCTATTCAACGCTGTAACTGTGGACAACAATAGACGGGCGCCTTGTGTAAGGTATCATTCGAAAGCCCTGTTCTTTAGCTATCCGGAGATAGGCCTTGCAACTTGATCGAAGAAATAGTCGTTGAGATATTCCTTATCAAAGTCTAGGCATTATTTAGAAAAAGCCCTTCGTATATAAAATATTAACAACAATAATATTGTTGCTGCCCCACTGCTGGTTTTCCTCGATTTCAAAAACTGGTATGACTCATGACCAACACGTAATGTTTTCAACATTCTTCGTATGAATAATTTCGTTCCTATGGAAAAACTGAAAAGATTCAGGGAGATTCAAAGAAAATACCTACCAGATTCGTGGTAAAAGAGAAAACTGATCAGTGTTGAACTCTGAAATGAATTGAAGTGTACACCTTTTAGAATATGAGCCTGAAATTGATTTGTTTTCTTGGATAATTACTGTAGTACATATGAACGTGGATATTATAGTTATGTACTATATATTTACTGAAAACTAAGGGTTAACTAACATTGCCTGCCAATATCAGCTATGAATACAGAGATGCATAGAAAACAAAACAAGCAGGTTACGAAAAAATAAGTAAGCAAAATTAGCATAGCACAGCAGGAAATAGCTACAAAATAAAAATTACCTCTATTTGCAAAATAATGTCACAATTCTACTGCTTTTTGTTCAGAATTCTGATCGTCATGCTAACAAAACTCCTCACTACGAGAAGGCAGACGAAATATGAGTACTCAAAGTACTCATACTCATATCGGTCGGTATGCGACTTTTTGTTGCGACATCACTCACGTGGATAATGCACACAACATAATATATTTATGCCATATCCGAGCCAAAGCCATATTATTCAGGTTTCATGAGGATCTCTTCTTTTGTTCAAAATGAAATGAAGAAGCCATATCAGTTTGGTAATACATGCCGTTGTTAATGATAGCAATATAAACTATCTACAAAAAGTTCATTTATACTTCGCTTATGCTTCCTGCCAGTTTACTCAAGCTGGAACATTTGGGATAAATACAGAATACAGGCGAGTATAATACTTAATAAAGCAATGGAGGCGATGAAATTCTGAAAGAAACTTGTGTAGTCGCTTTCACACTCACACCATCCTTACGTTTTTACTTGCAGCAAATCCCAGTTGGCAGTACATAAACTTGGAGCCGCTTTTGTTATTGGGCTAAGTTCCAGTTTCTTGACAGAAATACGACTCTTTTCTCTACCGTTACTCTTCACTTGTTATTACAAATGAGTGAATGTGTAGAACAATCGGTCCTGGACAGTGTACAAGTTTATCCGGCGTTCTTCCACATTCATATAACCATTCTTACACGTTACGGATATAAATTCAAGCTGCATGAGTATTGAATAAAGAGGCTTGAAATCTCCTAGATTACTAATACTCAAACTTCCAAGTTCAGGCATTTCCGTTATTTCCGAATACCTAACTAATATTTTTGTGTGCATCAAGTGAGAAGTATTCATTTTCATTCCTAGGCGAAGGAGATAAGTAAAGTAACAACTTTTTGTTGTAGGAAAATGCATTAACAAGTTACGTTTAATTAAAAAATATACGTGGTAGGTTAGGTGTATCCACTTACATTATTTGATGAGCTTTCTTTAATGGTGAAAGCTAGGCGGAAGACGCTACCAAGAAGTTCATGAGGACGAATGTGGAGGCGCGAAGAGAGGAGAAATGCAAATATGAATGCTCGGTCCGGGTAGTATTCTGGAGTTGGGGCCAGATGCTGGATGAGTGCGTCAAGTGTTCCGGATACAAGATTTGATTCTTGGAAAACTAACCCCGTCTATCAATAAAAAGTAAAAGTAAATCAATTATGTAATATATTTATTATCAAAGTTGTGCATAATACTGACACTTCATGTGTAATGATATTCAAAGAAAAACGAATATTTTAAAACTGTATATAAATATTAGTACCAAATCAAACAGGTTTAGTATAAGTACATTTCGGAACCAAAGAATGAAATAAGTTAAATGAAATACCCGAAAGTATGTATATAAAATGAGAAATTTGCTCAAAGTACAGAATTTGTTTCCTCTACTTTCACTTAACTAAATGTGTTAATATATTATCCACGGTAGAACATGTTAAGCTAGCTGTAAAGTGTCGCATATAAAATGTGACTTGAGTTTCAGAATCTCTTCAATATGACAGTAATTTGTTTTCCCTCTCATAATAATTCTACGCGTGATCAACCAATTATAATTGTGTCTTCTGCATAACCCATCAATCTTCCTAGTTTCATTTTCTTTCTTTTGTGAGCATCGAGAACCCTTTTATAACTACATAACGTAAAGGAAATAGACAGGTACAATTCTTCTTTCTGCCGACAGTTTATTTCCTTTAATGTATCATTTTAGTGACCTGTTTCCGGTTTAGGTTTAAAATCTCCCATTTAGTTTCAATTTTGAATTAGGTTGATGTCTATATCTTAATTGCATCTTAAGTTATTGATAGAAATTAAGGTCAACATACCTAATTTGCATTATTCAAAAGTGTTAGTATGTCAATATAGTATTTACTTTCTAACTAGACTAACTCAGCACATGATGTGAGTTTACATTTGACAGTTGTTTTTCAAACTTATCCTGAATAAACAAATAGAAACCTACAAATGTTTGTTTGGCATAAACATTTTTACATTTAGATCGATTGGATGACTAAACACGGGCCCAATCCGGTAAAACAGTTTTATTAAAAACATAAAAGTTTCTCCAGATAACTATATTGTTTTCGTAGAACAGTGACTTTTTGGCGATATCATTTCCCTTTCTTCAGCCTTTTCATGATATAAATTGGGCTTTCTCAACCTTATGTCACACACTGAAAATGTATGATTAATCAACAAGAGTGATTAAGCTAAGGAAACTCCTACGGGAAGGAATCCCATGATATTATGTTGGCTTAAAATCACAATACATAATACCATAGCTGTTAGAAGAAGAAAGATTTTTTTTACTTATTTGTTGAGTTTTTAACATTTCCAGTGGGAATTGGTTTTATCACTTGAAATAATGCGTTCAGTTGAAAAGAAGGAGAAAGAGCAAAGGTAAAAGAGAAGGAAAGCTGTGATTGAAATCAAACTAAATAAAATTTACCACAGAACAAACCTATTATTTCATGTAGAGAATGCAATATTCACGTAGTCTCTCTCCCCCTTTCATCTTTCTCACCAGCAACAAAAAATAATAAAAATCAACGAAACGACGAGGAAGGAAAGTGTGTTTCAAGAAACTCTCTATGCAGCTGTGTACATGTACATATCATCTTCATTCCGTTTATTCTCCATTCACGCAAGTTTTGCCACTGCTAAGAGATACAATTCCTGAAAAGGAGACACAAAAGCTGATGATGATCTAAAAAAGTGAAAGTGCTTTCTTCTGTGCAAAATGAAACTTTTTTGTACCACTGTGTGCAGGAAGATACACATATTGAAGACAACTGGTCAGAAAGTAAGTAAAAGATTGCATATAGGTATACCTAATATCTGGGGGAAGTAAGTCAAAAACCTGCCTACATACAATCACACACATTGTTCCTTTCATCTCATTTTTCTTTCTTTCCCCAGAAATGGACATATGAAGAATAGGGTGAAAGGACTAGCTATAAGAGAAACCAGACTGACTTCCCAATTTGCTTGTGAGAATAAGAAAAAAGATAGAGATTTGGCAAAGCCAAGACGAATGTACTTTTAAAGAAAGAAAGGGAAAAGTTTTTTCCAATCTGTCAGAAGTGATGCCCTAACTCGTTTGTTAAATGGGATACATATACGGAACAGGAATATATATTCACACACCCAAGGCTGCATGGTCAGGAACACATGGTGAAATGGGAAAGCAAATGCTTTCGTGTGCGAGTGTATGTATACACGTGTGAGACAAGATGGGAAGAAAATGATGCTCCATTTTCATAAGATTCCCAACTAACTACACAAAAAATTTTAATACTCCGGCTGGCTGTTTTGACGGAGATCGATAACAAACTGTCTGCGAGTGTACATATAAAGTATATCTCTTTTTTGTTACTGCGGTGAATTGGTGGAGGAAGATAGCAGATGTAGTGGTTGAAACAATCGCACCGCTTTCACTGACTGAGCTACATGTATTTCTGTACATGATAATAACGATTTTCTATGCTGCAAGTGGTTTGAAAAGAGAAATAATACGCTCATTTTCCCGACAGAGTCTCATAATAATAATCTTTCATTTTATTCCTTTTACCTTTTCCCATTCTTTTTGTAAGAGTGGGTTCGGAACGATAGGAGCATTCAATGGGATGGGCGGGCGTGCATACTGAGCAGATTGTTGCTGTAGTTGTTGGGAAGAAGATGATGATGACGATGGAACATTATTTGAGCCATTGCCAGTACCACCGCTCGCACCACCAACATTTCCAGTTGGTCCTAAACCCAAATTCTGAATGGACAATTGTAATTGCTGCAGCTGCTGTTGTGTTTGTTGTTGACCACTGTCAGACGAGCCGGGACTGAGGGACGAAGTAGTGTTAAGCTGATGTGGTTGGGATGTGCATCCAACTCCCGCTCCTGGTCCCGAAACAATACCCGACGATGAGATAGTCGAGCATACTGGTACGGATCCATTTGCAGTGATTGGAGTTTGCTGCGTCGTAGCCTATGAATAAAAGAAATAAAGATGAAAGTTAAATCGACATAAAGTACAGATACAATTAACAGTAAAATATATAAAGACGTGAGTAGAAATTTAATATTTAATAAATATACTTCAGTGCTAAACAAATTTTGTTGCAATTTATCAATGAGTTCTTAAATAAAATATATACAGACGTGAGTAGAAATTTAATATTTAATAAATATACTTCAGTGCTAAACAAATTTTGTTGCAATTTATCAATGAGTTCTTAAATCGGTGGCATTTGCCTCTACTAAAAAACTTGAAGCATTCTCACCGTTGAAAAAACGAAATTTTCATTGCCTAAAGGCATGTCTCATGAATGACGTATGCCACGAATACATAGGTTATGTGTAATAGTAAAGACTTGACGCACAGAACCAAATCAAAAAAGTTTGACCCTTCCTCGTCAAGCAGTTTGAAATATTATGTAGGAATGCATGCATGCATGAATAACTTGACGATCAATTTATGACTAAATTCCCGACATAAATATTACAAGTGTGTCCAAGTGACTTTTCTATTTCCTTCCACTTCATTCTCTTTACTTTTATATCATCCAATAATGTCACATTATGTACTCATATAATATGGAAGGAATGCTTATGTAAAAATCTTTGGAATCAGAGTTTATTGTCATAAACCTGTTATTTTTAACTGTGACGCCATGATCACCTCTCTTATTCTGATCGTAAGATATAAATGGGCTACTGCTCTACTGGAATATTCAGTTAGACTATCCAGTCATACCACAAACCATGTCATCATCACATATCAAGCACTATAAATACCTCTTTGAATGTATACATACATATATCAAAGTACCAATATAAATCCTTCTGAATACGTGGTAATTTTATGCTTTCGGGATGTGTTATGCAAGTTTTTCCTAGTCGCCCATCACCATCATCGCTTCAATAATTCTACCTTTGCTATCACTAAAAGCTATTAAAATGGAAATGGAGTTTTTCAAGTTATCGATATGACTTTCCTTTTACTTTCACCACCACCACTAGTACCGCGAAATGTCCTACCTAACTCTTTCCCTATCCTTTCCTCCATCACACAGGCGAGTTCTTTTTATTCTTGTCTGATTTTTTTTTCAAGAGTAGTACTTTCCTTTTCACAGAGTGTTCTCGGAACAGGATAGAGAAACCCTCTAACATGAGTCAATGACTGACTGAAAGGGCAGCAGCAACAAAGGAGCTGGAGTGGTAGCGGTGATGATTTTGATGATGATGGTAATGGTAATGGATTTGATTTGATTTCATACTTGTGTGCATTTCACTGTTCCAGTAGATATGCATTCTTTATCTGTTTTTCTTCCTCTTCTTTTCCCTTAAGAACAAGAACAACTTAAGAAAGAGACATCAGGAAATAATAGAGACGGAAAAATAATGCGTACTCCTTCTTGAAGTATGTATATACCAAATGAAACAGCTCTGCTTGTTAAGTACAGAAATTGATTCGCTCGCATACACGTAGATATATTTTTGAAAGTAGTTTACGTACGCCTAGTGTCGAGAAACCAGAATATGAGTGGGTGGAAATATTGATGTTGTTGGGTAAGTTGGAGATTTCACTGTAAGATCTACTTAAAAAAGAATAAGAAGAGCCTAGATCTTCTCACGTATTTGAGTACTGTCAGAAACTCTCGTCCTTGTACTATTACTATACATAGATACTACTTTTCTGACATTCTATTATGGAAGTACAAACAAATCAAGTTTCACAGTCAGTCATGTTGAAGAAATAAGCTGCTCGGCTGCACTGCTGGTTTACGTGACGTGAACTGTTTTCGGTCATCCGTTTGAATGGCATTATTTGTTTGTCATTTGAGAAAATTCTGTACTCATATTTAGTTTTCCAGGTACACATCCTCAGCAAACAGATACCTGATACAGAATATTTATTGCAGTCTTTTCAGAAAACCCGAAATAGGTTGAGGGAAATATAAATGTACATATGTATGTATCTAATAAAGTATGATCATGATCACGCTGCTGTTTCGTTATATCAAATTCACCACTCCATTCACCTGAATGGAATTTTTTGATCATATTATTTATTTGCTTATTTCCTGTCCTGCCTATGTCATTCTTTTTACCCACATGTATCCAATGGCAAATAGATATACCCAATCTACATCAAAAACGTATAAAATATTTTTAGTCTAAGGTAATTTTATCATAATTTACTTCCTTATGTTTGTTGCTTCGCTCCAAATCATGCATGATCATATTGTATATTACATGTCACATTAAATATGTCAGGCAGGACGAAGACGAACGAATTCAACATATTATCTGTCACTGCCACGTTGCAAATACAGTTACAAACTCGCATGGCATGAACGAGGACTACGGCTGCCTACTCCATGTATTTATTACATTTCTATTTCCGAAGCGAGATACCATTCGCTTTCATGATTTATTAGGTGTGGGAGTGATTTCTATATTTTCGTTTGTGCACCATTTTTGTGTTAATGGGCTCAGTTTTTGTCAAAGCTAGCCCATCAAATGAAATAAAAGCTAGTTCACTAGTCATACATATATACTGTGCATGGATATACGTAGGTAGTTGATTGATAGACATGCAATTTGCTATCACATGAAGTTTGTGATGCACGGGTAGAGCTTTCAATCAATTTCCAGAAGGTACTAAAAATCTAATGGCATTTCTCAAAAGCAGACATGCAAAATAACAAACTTGTACGTACCAAGTACCAACTATTTCTATATAATAACTAGAAGGGTGTAAAAACGGTGAGATGCAACTCCTGAAACGGCAACTTGCCATAATATGTTGATATTTGTTTGAAACAGATCGACAAAATCACATTTGGACTGACATTTGGTTCAGAAATTAGAACAAAAAGCTTTTGAAAATATGGCGTTTTCTAAAAAACCATTAGGAATTTTCAACACACACACATAGACAGACGCAGAATATGTTAACTGCATTAACTTCCTACATAGCACGTTTTCTGGAGTTTCTCTCAATTACTGAATACCTTATATTTTATTTTTTACTTTGTTGCAGTTTTGCATTTGTCCAAGTCCAAGTGCCAAAAACACTAACTTCAAGAATATGGCCGGTCTCAAAACTCAATCAAACAATAAAATTAGTATTAAACTTAATGTTGTGTGCAAAACAGTAGTTTCTTGACGCAGTAACGGTTAAAAGGGACGTTTAAAGTCATTAATGTGCCAACAGGAATGGACAATGAACAAACAGGAATGACATTTTCTCGTATTGGAGGCATAATATGTCCTATTATCTCGTGCTGACAGGAACCAAAAAAATGTTCAAATTCTATTCAGTGTTTTATTCGCCTTAATGACAAGATGGATGGTCATGGAGTTTTTCTGATGAAATCTAAAGTCATTAAAGGAGGACTAAAGCATTCTTTAGTAGCCAATTTGGATGCCAAATTAATTACCCCATTCTTTCTTAATATCTCAATTTGGGTAAATTGCAGCTAGAGTTGAAAAAATATTAATTCCTTAGGAATATGCACAGTATAGAATTGGAAACCACACATCAAAAGTGAAAGTGTTATGAATGACATGAACGAAATTTTATGCTTACTATACGGATGAATCTTAATAGCTTACAGCATGTTGATTTAGGGTACAAACCAAACATTTGGAACTTTCAACCTAAATGTAACATTTAGTTACAAAAAACGCGATCTAAAATGTTGACTATTTACTTTTCTAACATTTAATTAGTAAAGTATGATCTATTAGCGTTGCTATATTATATCAACAAGTATGTTTCGTTGTGGTGAAAGCGTTTAGCTAGACGGAAGCCAAGCTTTAAAATATTAATCTACATACAAAAAGTATAAGATGTACATATGCATTTCCATGTCATTGCTGATCATTAATGATTGACGGTATTATGTAATGATAAACAATCAATCAAAGAATAATTTACACATATGTGCTAAAAATTAAAAAAAAGGATATTCAAATTTAGATAAAACGACGGAACCGAATATGTTCACTCATCACCAAATTCCAAGCATGCGGCAATTTTCTCCCAAATGTTCTACAAGCTTTTTTTTCTATATCTCATCCGACGTGTACGTGTGTAATTTAACTCGTTTTGTTATGGTGTATATACCAAGTTTGTTTTGAATAGTGGTCTTCTAAAAGTTTGAAAGCACAACATAACCAAACGTACATAGGTATCCGCAAACTAGGTCGAACTTAACCCAAAAGTTCTTGGAAACCGATCTGTATATTTGGTATACATACGCCTTATTCAGGACCTCAGGAATTTTCCCAAATTGCTCTTATACACATTTTATTGATACCTGAGAGGTCACAACCACGTTTGTAATATGAGATTTAAGTGGAGGTGGTAGTACAATCACGTAAGTGAAAAACCAAATTAACATATATATCTACTTTGGATAATGCTTTCACGTGCATTAGTTAGAAGAACATTGGATGATGGCTTGGCTTGTACATATGTGCCTTACTATCGTCTGTTCACAACACATGCTTGATAGTTGCCAAATTCCTTCTAACTTGTGGACTTTCTAAGTTTTTGTGGTTTTGATGATTGAAAATTAACAACACACTTCCTCTACATGTTCTTTGAATTTTGTGCCGATTTAAATATAGTTTAATCGGTGCGAATGAGTAGGGCTTGCTTGAATATAAGTATTTACTATAAATATTTCCTAGATTGATAATATCAATTTGATATGTATAGTAAATATATTAAATATATCTCTGTTAACTAGTGCTTGTACTTTACAGCTGCAACTATATAATTGCAAAAGAAACGTTGCCTAAAGTCGACTATTTTTATGAATATATGGCTCATGGCAAAATATGAGTACACGTCCATATTCCTTTCTACAAGCCGATCATGGTTCTTTTCTAGAATGTTGTGCAAATGAAGTGGAAATTCAGGAAAGTCGTATTTTTTCAAAATATAACTAGGAATTTAAGTCTTATTTCTTACGAAAACATTATGTAAATAATTCGCATTTATGACTTTTATATTGTTGGAAAGGAATATATACCTAAATATGCGACCATTATAGTAGGATTTTGTATTTAAACAACTTATGCCAGCCACAAACACAGGATATTTGTAGATTCGATTTATCTACAGACCCCGATCTTTGATTCGAATGTTTTCTGGGACAATATTTCCAAATACATAACTGCTTATACTAAATCAGCCACAGAATAAAACACTCTACATTATAAACTACGTAAATTTATTTTAGACAAATAGCTCAAATTAGGGACCTTGTTAATTTTCTTGTTGTAAAAAATTCAGTACTTTTCCTAGAAATTGAACATATAAATTATTATCTTGGAGAAGTATCATAAGGATATTTTGCTTTAAAAAGAAACAAATCACGATATCATTGAAGGCTATAAATACCGGATGTTTGCCATGCCGGTGAAAGCAGTGTAAATAATAACCCTGATACAAACTGGAGTATCGAAATGGCGTAGTAGAAAGAAACTATACATACCTATATACCAACATTTTGTCCAATACCTTCTGAGCCCCCACAACTTTTGATTCCTATCAAAGTAGAAATTACGACAATTTCATCCAAATAACTTCTGCACATATCGACTGACGCCGCCACCACTGGTGTAAGCGACTGGGTGATGGACTTGTTCATATTATGCAATGTTAACCCATATGGAGACATTTTGAGGTTTCCTTACCCTCCCACGCACATAGTGTCGCCGGCCTCAATATGCTTCATCTCCTCCAATATCATCCGGTGTCCGTCATTCTTTAAAAAATATAACCGACGGACGGACACAAACAACATAACGACATGAAGTAGTTGAATACTTCGTAATAATAATATAAAATTCAAAGAGCTATAAAATTGGTGGAAGGGTTCAAGGAAGAGGAAAATTTAGTGTAATTTAGTAATTTTTATTCACACAATAATATATCTTTATGGTAATTTTCTTTTTACAAGTTTCAGAGATTTTTTGTTGTCTTATTCTCTTACTAAAAGTGCTAGCTTACAATCTACATAGCTGGATAGTTATTCAGAGCTCATATAACAATTTACTACACTGCAACACAGTAAGTTATAAGTAAAATTCATGATTTTACAAATGCTGCTCAACAAGCGTGCATTTCCTCCTCAGTTAATGTAAATACGACGACGGAAAACCAAGCTCTCATTGTAAGCTGAATCCGAGTATGAGCTTCTTAAGATCAAAACCAGAAACCTTTTTTCAGGACTAGGTTCCTAAATCTATCCCAGAGGAAAAGGAAAACCACAAGTGTAGGGTACGCGATAACGCATTTTGCACAGACACACAACAGTAAAGAGCAGAAATATTTTTACTAATTTAGGTATGCTGAGTTGATGTATTGCTCACTAGTTTGGAGTAATATCTTATCAGCATCACCCAAATATTCAATTCTAAACAGTTGTATATAAACTCAGCAAAATATCATTGAACGTGAAGAAAATACCAGTAGCATTTTTGGAGTGCAACAGGAACATGAAACATGGAAGGCAGTCGTCATGCAAGTGTTTACCAGAATTCAGGGGAAAATAAAAATTTTCTACGTTTGTGCCCGTTGTCCTCCATTGTGTTGTGTACTGAATTCTATAATGATAAGAGTCCCCTACCCTACGGTATAGGTATTTGTGATCTCACTGTATATCCCACATATTTACTGTATCTACGCTGCATTGTAATTTGTGCAAGCACTACTTTCTCTAATGTCTTATTACTTACTACACGCTTCAGAAGGAGCGAAGGGCTCTGGTGAATTGCGATTGCGAAACGGTTATGCTCTGTTGCTGAGCTGTGCTGTGTGTGTACTTAAAAAAGAAAACCATAAACTATGAAGAAAGTTGTCACCATAAAGTGAACAAAAGATGCTTTGGGAAATTCACAAACTTTATCTCCGATAAAAGCCATTCATATACATATCATATCTAGAAGGAAGATTGTTAAATTTTCCATCCATTGCAATGGGGTGAGGGGCACATGAAATATAAATGTATATGCATGCATCATCATCTTTTTCTTGAAATAACAGTGCATGAGAGCTCACAACATGCGAAAGACTGAAGAACGAGTACGAAAGATACCAAGAATCCTTGAAAGTTTTTTTCTCTATGTAAATGTGATATGCAGATTTTAAGAAGGGTTAATGTACTTCCTTCCTTCCATGTTTACTTTAAAGTTTTATTTGTTCTCTCGTATCTCCAGAATACTTCTGGAGAGAGTGTAAAATACGAGTCCCTTGTCCGCAACAAAAGTGTATCAAAACTGTATGCTCAGTACCCTTTACAATGATGAGAAGAAGCTTTAATGCCATACGATATGCGATGCTTACAGGACGGAGTACTCCACAAGAGAAAAACAAGGTTTTTGAAGCGGCAGCGCTTTGAAGAGCTCGTCTCGAGAGAAAGGGATGATGGGAAGACTTAAATTTTACGACAAATTCATAAACACTGTCTGTGTTACGTTGCGTTTTGATAATTCAAGCGCGAGTTAGTCCCCATATATACATTTACGTGGAGGGTAGAATCCTTTAGGCACGACTTTGGTCACCGTTTCCAAGTAAGGTTACGTTTTGTTTTTACTACATGCACATTTTGTACTCAGTGCACGGTTTACAAATGAGAAGCAATAACTCTGAAACCGGGTTATCATTATTGCTAGCTATAGTATATTTCCCATAATCACATAAACTTTATACATGAAGCTGTGAGAGGTTACTAGGATACAGTTCCTTAAAACTATATAGCATATAGGAATGTACGCAATATCGAACAATGTGAAATGGAAAGGTAACGATGCGTTATTAGCCTATCATGTATCTGCACAAGGCACAGCACAACAGATATGATAAAAGGAGCATTGGTTGGTATGTGCATAACAGATCAAAACCGTAAGAATGCAATTTCACTCCAACTCTTTTTCTGCTCTGTGATCATTTTGTGCGGAGGAATAGTAAGTTTTTTTCTCTGCTGTGTGTGCGTGAAGAAAGTGGAAGGCAATGTAGGAAAGGTATAGAGGATAAACAATATGTTCAAAACTAGTACACGCATATATTGTTTCCTTCCTCTGCAATAATGGATTTGGTATGGGCAAGCGTGTCTCTTCACAGATTTTTCACGAGCCTCTTAGAAAAATAGCACCCATGAATGCTTTTAGCCATAAAAGGGCAAACGAAATACGCGACTAGAAACGAAATGGTTTTGTGGGATCAAATGAGTCTTCAGGGAGGTTTTGTGGTGAAAACTAGCTGGAATCTCTATTTCCGTCATTGAAACACACGCGGTAAAACGAAATAACCAACCCAAATGCTTTCTCCATTACGTAGCGTACATACAATAAGTGCATTCGTTCATTTATTCCAAAACAGAAGTGCTTTTTAGTACAAGTACTTACATGTAATGTAGAAGAAGTAGTTGAGATGGAACTCATAAATACGGCTCGAGTGCCTTTTGTGAGTATGGTGGTGGTCTCTCATCAACTTATCTACTCATATGATGTATCTATAATAATCCTTATATAACTTACATGTGTAGCTGAGTACATAGACAGAATTTTATTACTGCAACTACCATATTTACATGCTTAGCTATGTACAGCGTGAACTTCATTAAAATATTAGTCGGCTTGATTCTTTTCTGGTCGGTTTACATACGTACACACTACAAAGCCGTACATACCTACTTACTACCGGCGTATTACATAAATAATGCAGTACACAGCCTCCAGATTAGTGAGAATTTGCTGCACGGTTGTTCATTTTGAGATGAACATGCATGTGATAGTTGTATCAGATCGGGTCACAGTCACATAGCGAAGCGAATGCTTAAACTAAACTTACAATTAGTGTATATTTCAGGCAAAATTTAACAATTAGTTAGAACAGAGACAAAGCTGGAAATATTTTCTAATTAATTAACTAAGCAATTTCATCTGTAATATTAATTGCCATACAAGCATCACAAAATATCTCAAAAAACGAACTAGTCATTAATTTTGATTACTTGCTAAGATGAACGTGATCAGTGTATGCATATTTAGCAACAAACACCAAAACAGAATGTATGAAGATTTCAGGAGAATAATATATTTTAACGAAACAACGACAAAAATGTAATGTTCTAATTTTCGAATTTTTGATNACTAAACTTACAATTAGTGTATATTTCGAACAAAATTTAACAATTAGTTAGAACAGAGACAAAGCTGGAAATATTTTCTAATTAATTAACTACGCAATTTCATCTGTAATATTAATTGCCATACAAGCATCACAAAATATCTCAAAAAACGAACTAGTCATTAATTTTGATTACTTGCTAAGATGAACGTGATCAGTGTATGCATATTTAGCAACAAACACCAAAACAGAATGTATGATGATTTCAGGAGAATAATATATTTTAACGAAACAACGACAAAAATGTAATGTTCTAATTTTCGAATTTTTGATGACATAGTTTTTCAATTTTAATCCATAATTTGTCCGCTGAGAGAAAGTTGAAAATTATATTTCTTCTTGGATCATATTGTTTATTGATTCACTTTACAATCACCTATAGTAATCTGCAGTTTCCTTAAAAAATTGCATATACAGTGGTTACTAATTATCACAATCAGCCAGGCAGGTGTAATGTTATAAATCAGCAATCAAACAATTAAGAGCAACATTTATGAAATCGATAATCTGAAATCATTCAAATGAATTTTCAGGGAATGTTAATCTGTAACAATTAAAAGTGATTTTCGGGAATTGTAATCAGTAACCATGGTGCCATTAGGTTGTAATATTTGGAACCCTTATGATCTACTCTTCCAGTGAACATACTAGTACATGTAAAATCGGTGAAACAAAATTATCCATTTGGAAACATGGAATATGGGCATCAAAGTGATAAGGAAAATGGAAAGTATTATTGTCACGAGTATCCTTCCCTGATTCCTTATCCATAAATATTATCTAAGACAGGATAATACTCTGCTTTACTTTGTAGCTTACACTGTTTTTGTATGAAATGAACCGAATGTAGAGGCTTTCGGAAAATATAAATAGTGG
>JAHZMV010000445.1:0-17641 GCA_027743765.1 Coecobrya sp. COE2
TATATTAAAGTGGGAGCCTGAAGGTTCCCATGCTGTCATTCAACGAAATGAATTTCTTTGTCAAGCTTGCAAAAATAGAAATTGGAATTACAAGTGATACAAAATTCCAATTTAGCACGGCACAATAATTAAAGCATTTTACACTTTGATGATAAAAATTAATGGGCAACATTGAGCACATGGGCAAACTTACACTTGCAATAAAACTGAACGGTAGCTTTTGATTGAACAATTATGACCACAAATTAAATATTATGTATAAACACAATAATATTACATCTATGACTAGAATGATGCCAAAACATCTTTATTCTGTTTTAATTTACATATTTTTACACAACTGAAAATAAACGTAACGAATAGCATAAATGAAGAATTAAACAACTTGCAAGATACCTTGTGTAAATATATATACGATGTGTATGGAGAAATAATTCTTTGTAACAGTGTATGTTGATGGATGAATGAAAAACATTATGTATGCATTTGGTTTTAAAAAATCGATAAATGGTTAACATTACTTTAGCATATAATATATATATATTTTGGCAACTGAAATTACTGGAAATATTACAGAAATATTTAAGATTAACTTAAAATAAGATAGTTGTTCTTCACCAATTTAGTATGCATTTGTATTCTGATCTTTGATGTTATCTTATTTGAGTGTAAATTCTTATCACAACAAAAACTATCTCGTATACATTTCCCCTCATATAAGTTTTGTTATTTTGTCAATTAATTTATATGTATAACGAAAACAATGATATGAATCACATTTAAATATCAAGAATGTTATGGAATTTGTATCTGAACGAGATGTATAAAGTAATCATCTACGTTCAGAGTATCGGTTTCAGAAAAAAAGCTTTATACTCTGGCTGAATATTCTAAAAGCTCATTGTCGTCAGTGATGATTTGTCAAAACTGAATGTGTACTTAACTTTTGTCAGTTTTGCGTTATCGCACAATGCCCCAAAAAATTGCGTGTCTCATCTCATTACTATTACATGCTTCTAAAAGTGATGTGCTTTAACTAGACTATTAAGTTAATAGTTTTAACCATGTTGTGTTTATAATAGCAGATAAATGTGGACGATTAGTAAGATTTCCAATTCTAGAAAATCGTAATTACTGAATATTATTGTGCGTTCATTGTAAGTGAAGTCATGTCCAATTTATTTGGTTGCACATTGTTATAGAAAAGGGAAATGATGTTATGTAGTTTTGCATTCCTTAGTCTAAATACAAATCTACTGTAAAAATGGCAATGTTTAGCATGCACTCTTAACCCATCTGTACAAACTAATTAATGCATGTTAAAAGTTAATTGCAAGTTTTTGTTCGTTAGTAGTGTTATTTAATCTTCCCCCAATACCGTAGTTTATTCGGGTGTCGTCACAAGGGTGTTTTTGTTGTCACAATGATGTAGTAGGTCACTGTAGTCTTAAGTGTGATGGCGTGTAGAGAAGAAAATATTTTCGAACGGCACGAGTGCTGAAAGTACGGGTTGTGCAAACATAATTGTGAAGCAAACTATATAAGTAGTGTGAGGTCAGCTCAGTCAACAGCGATACAGTTTTCTGGTCTAATGTAAATCATGGAAAGAGTCTGCCCATTGAGGGGAAAGTAAGAAGTGGTATCCTCGGTGGAATTGGTAATGGTGGGGGCCGCCATGGCCGTAGTCGTCTACTAACCGTGAAAGGAAATGCTCTAGGATCAGGATCCGCCGGCATGTGACTATTCAAATCAAGTGTGTTATAATAATAAATACTAGATTAAAAACGTGTGCAAATTGCTTAATGTCTTTTGTTAGTAAAAATGTGTAAATATTGTGTGTATTAAAACTGCATTGTCATCTAATTATAAAAACCCAACCACAAAACCCAACCCAAAGAAGCCAAACTAGACATTACATAACTACGTAAACTATACAAGCGCTCCATTGCTAGATTACAGATTGTTGAGTCAAATTCGTAAAAAATATATCACATTGAACCGTTTCTTAAGTCATTTTGAAATTTCATTTTGCGGTGTAGTTTGTAATTTGTGTAGGGCAAAGAAACAGTCGTGAGTTCAAACTAAAATGACTAGAGTTGATACTGCTAAAATGTCAAAATTAATACATATAACGGTCCCTAATAATAACTTTCGGGGTTTTGTTTCAATTATTAAAACTTTTTGATCGAGACATCAGTTCGAGTACAATTAAGGTTCTGTAACAATGGCCTATATTGGATTTAATTTCGCATACGAAGTATATTCTTCTTCATTTCATAAAAAGATGACCTCTCCGTATCATCGTCCTTCCATCATCCTCTGCGAATCATCAATCTATATACAATTACAATCTATATTCACAAATTCCTTCACCAAATAATTTCATTATGTATATTTTCATTATCTATTTATATTATATATATTGCAAGGCAAATTGAAGTATCGTCAATAATATCTGTAACGCATAGAAGGGGTCATGAGTAAATTTTGCCAGAACCTCCAAGGGCTGGTGACGCACATCGCCCTGGACCTTGGGCAGGGGAACTGTTTGAGACACTCGGCGAATTGTCTATCACATTCACAAAGATGAGCTCCACATACTCCCTTCCAGCCACGGAAGTCAGTGACTGAAAAAAATAGGCCAGAACATAAAATTGATCTTTTCATAACATTTTTCAACCATTTAAATTATACTTGTCCGGCCCTTATTGTGTAACTATTGAATAATGAGAGCACTTCTTGGAATAGAAAAAATTTCACTGCCCCAAAACACGTAACAAATACACAAATACAGTCAAGCCGTGTATACAGTTCCAAATTTCCTTATCAAACTGTGATAAAATGGAGAATCAAGAATTGGTTATATTAAGTCAAACTGTAGAATCATTGTCAGTCATCTTAACAAAAGCATTTTGTCATTTCATTGTCCAGAGAGCATATAAATTCACCCTTACCGCACTGTGGCCTGCCTCGATCACATCTCCAGTAATATGGGACGAAGTAAGTTAATAATGGAGGGCATTTAGCATGGTGGTAACACCAGTCGTGTTTGGCACAACATCTGAAAATTTAAGACAGACAAGCCGTAAATTGTGTTTTAAGTTAAGCACAGATTCATACGTACTTCGCTAAAAGTATTTTCATTGAGACAATATTGTCAATGTAATATGAAATAAAAAATTTATCATCACTTTGAACAACAGGCGATTGCATAGAATTAATTTTTGGCTTGCAAAGCCAAGCTTTTGGGTTACGTGTATTCTGTAGCAATCATGTTTGGAACTTTTGGCGTAATTCTTTACAAAAAGGACATCTTAACACGGAAATGTGGTAAAACTGGCGACACCGGATTTTTAGAAGAATTATAATTCGTTTAACATAATAATATTCTGATTTATCTTAAGATATTTCAGGGCCCAATACTCAGGAGAAATTATATTAAATATTATGCCATTCTGGACAATGCCAAAAGAAGCCAACTTTCTGCCTCTCGGTCATAAAGAAACTTTCAATGTATTCTTGCGCTCTCAAAGAATAAACAAAACTCTAATACAATCAAGCTTTGTTTGTTTGCAAATCGTCCTGCTTGAAACTTCAAGCCAGCCAAATGTTGCTTTCTCATTCTGTTTGAAACGAATTGCATAATGGAAATTTTGTGTCTTTTTATAATAAACTTATTAAATAAATCTTGAGAAATGCGAATCAAAGTGGTGATGAATCTTAAAATATATTCAATCAAAGGGAATATAGCCGTATATAATAGTGATTTAAGGAACAAAAATAACGCACTTGTCTATCCCGTCGACAGTAAGCCCACTGCCTAGAAAACCACAGTAGCATCCATAACCTTTAAAAATTAGAGGATTACATCCGGTAGAGCAAACAACCATGTCGTAAAGATGAACCACACTCCGTCTTGGCCGTCTCCGGTTCGTCAATGAGTTTTCATTTTCACTCTCATCAACTTCAGCTTGCGAACTCTGCCTAAAACGGAGTTTCCCTGATATATGCGAAATATTTCCTGGCATAAATCTCTCCAAAGCATCTGCATCATCATAATCGTCAAGGTCAGAAGTTGCGTATTGTCTACCCTTAGACGATAGTTGAAAGGAAGGTCTTGCAAGGCCCTCTAGTCGATTTTCACCGTTAACAGTGATTACCTCTTCGTCTTCCTCAAACTCATTTACCTTTTTTCTATTGTACTGCCTCAGGCTATTTGTTAAATCCGGACTTTTTGTTTGGGGATACTTAAGATATTTTAAATTAATAAATTGATTTTGCCTACTGCTAACGCTACTTGTCCTATTGGGAGTTGGGGGCTCTGTGATTATTGGAAAAGTATGTCTGCTATCTATACTACCTCCTCCTTGGAATATGGCCTTGCTTCCCTCGTTACTAGTTGGACGCTCCCATTGCGCCCTTTTGAGCTTTTGTTTCAACTGCAAATGAATTGCTTTTTCATTGATTTCAGCGGAACTGCTTTTTAAAGGTGCTCTTTGAACATACTGATTTTCTTCATTCAAGCTCAGGAATAAATTTTCTCGGGGAGTGCTTTGCATCGTGCCAAAATTTGGCTCAAGTTTGTACTGTTCGGAGTAGTAATGGTGAGGATGGGGCGAATGACTGGAATAATTGTACGAAAGTGAGGCATTTCTGTACTTTGTTCCATAATGCCCCATTAATGGTATTCTTCTCTGTAACATAATATCGTCGTCTTCATCGCTATCCTCTAGCAAAGCAATTCTTGACGACGGGCGGATGCCTTTATAGGAAAGACTGCGTTTCTCTGGAAGGAATCCTTGAGTTGGAAAAGTTCCGACACTAGCATCTTGCATTTCCCTGAGTTTACCTGTAATAAATCAAGAAACGATGATATTAGAAACCAGAAAAAGTATGACCAAATAACAAAATTTTAATATGTGAATTATTTTGCATATTCAAAATCATTATGAAGATAATCGGAGAACATTATTATCTTGCTTAAAGCTTCAGCCCTATATATATTCATAAAATTCTATTATTGTTCATCATTTAACATAAAATTTGAGTATGTATATAATACCAACGATTATGTTATCACTGAAAAATATAATATATTTTAAGCACTTTACTTATATGTGTATAACTTGAAGCTTTAAAATTAACAAAATCACAAGATGGCTTGTTAAATAAAGATATAACAATAATGTTTTCATGATTATGTGTTGATTTCCTACAATATCCAACTAACCGCGTGGTGTCACTTTGCAACGCTTGATAAGCCAGAAGGATCGCCAAATACAATGCGTGCAACAAATTACCCTTATATGAGGTATGGAGAAGTGCATTTTTGATACGCTTTTTGGATGTGACTAATTTACTTCTTCTTTACTAATACTTATATTTAAGCTTTACTGCATACATGATATATGCTATTCTATACTTGCATTATGATTATAACGATCTAAGAAATGTTGTATTTACATCACTTGTGGCAAATTGAAAGTGATGCAAATATGCTACATGGTTTTATTAATCTACTGAACAATTTTCCTGTAGCAACAAATTACCCTTATATGAAGTATGGAGAAGTGCATTTTTGATACGCTTTTTGGATGTGACTAATTTACTTCTTCTTTACTAATACTTATATTTAAGCTTTACATGATATATGCTATTCTATAGTTGCATTATGATTATAACGATCTAAGTAATGTTGTATTTACATCACTTGTGGCAAATTGAAAGTGATGCAAATATGCTACATGGTTTTATTAATCTACTGAACAATTTTCCTGTAGTGTAATTTGTTGTTAAAAAGGAATAAAGACGGAAGATGTGTTTTAAAATATCTACGCTTTAGGTTAAGATAATCTAAGAAGGTATATAAGCCAGGTATATGCAGACATATAACTAATATATCGTATATTATGTTCTGGTTTTTATCATTGCATTTTTTTAAAGTTTACAATTTCAATGTGCAGTACAGTGCAATTGCCTCACGCAAGTTTGCTCAGTACTGTGAAATACAGCAGTGCAGTAATTGACAGTGTTGCATTTATTTTTGTAGGAGGACCGGAGGCTGTTGAAGCTACGTCAACCGTAGGATTGATTTCTCTAGAAATGAAAGGAAAAAATTGCAACTTTGGGCATGTTCATAATACATACCATATGCGTAGGCTATGAACAGGAAGAGTGTTTTGGTTTTCATTGACTGACATTCACTCATAATTTGCACAGGAAATTATTATCATTTGGTGAAATGAAATACATTTTGTTCTAATAATAAATGGTTGTCTGTATCGAACACGATTTGACAGATTGCATAAATTCATTATGCTTACATATACGTACAGTGGCAATGAATTGATGTAGGAAGGCCAAAGGTGAAAGGAGTTATTGCAGCCGACTAAAGAAATGTAACTAATAAGGTATTACGTGCACAGACGTGAATAGCATAAAATTTGTCATTATCTATTATAAAATACTTATTACACACTACATAGATTATGGTACAAAGCAACAACGCTTTTATGAAATGAAATTAAATTGAGTTTCAGATGTCAGAAGAATGGTTGGTAATAACATGTTGTGCATTAATTGCTCTTCCCAAAAAAGTTAGCAAAGTCATATTCAAAACAGAATCGAACATTTTCATAATGAATTTGGAAGAAAAGAAGGAAATTAAAATAAAACAAAATTGTTCACCAATTTCTGTACTAATTCTTGGCTTTGACCAGCAATTTTGTTTGTGTAATTCAAAATTAATCATTTAGGTAGCTTTAACTATATCAATGAGTGCATATTAGACTACTAATAGAATTTTCAAAATCTTTTGTGACTACAGTGAGAAACCTCAAAATTGCTCTCAACGAGAATCATCTTTCTTGTAAGTGTGCAGTGCAAGTGCAACAAAGAGTCAACAAGGAATTCTTATCTCTCTATCTACCCATAAAGTTTATTAGCTCTGTTCATCTCATAATGTTACCACTACCATCACTAAAGAAATCATAAACCGTAACGTCTCACAACAGCAATTATATGCTTCCTTCAGCTAATTATTATTAGTACTTTGAGCTGACTACTTGATATTGTTAATATTAAGTGTGTCTTTTGTTACATTGTCTTCCAATGATTCCTTAGATTCTACAGCTAGTTTCTTGATATTTATTCAAGCTAAGAAATTAATCTACTATTAATTACCTTCGTCATTTGTCTCTGCTTATTAAATTTTTGCATGAAATTTTCTTGGTTATTTGATATTGACATACATAAGCCTTTATGTCTTTTCCTGCTTTACAAAAATGTATGAAATATTTCCTGAGTGTCATCATCTTCCGAGATAGAGGAAGGTCAGTTTTTGGCTCTCAATAAAAATCAGTCCACAAAACGTATTACGAAATATACTGTAAGAATCGTTCAACATTTAAAACTTACAATAATTGTGTTAATAAGGTGTAAAATGCGGAAACTACTCGCATTTTCATTCAAATGTACAAGTGAAAATAGCGAAAACGCTTAAAATGCGCTACATTGTATGGACTACCTCGTTATTGGTACGTATAAAAAGCCTGAAAGATGCTTTCTGTTAACTTCACAGACTGTGGGCAATATGTGCTCATTACGCAATNGTCAGTTTTTGGCTCTCAATAAAAATCAGTCCACAAAACGTATTACGAAATATACTGTAAGAATCGTTCAACATTTAAAACTTACAATAATTGTGTTAATAAGGTGTAAAATGCGGAAACTACTCGCATTTTCATTCAAATGTACAAGTGAAAATAGCGAAAACGCTTAAAATGCGCTACATTGTATGGACTACCTCGTTATTGGTACGTATAAAAAGCCTGAAAGATGCTTTCTGTTAACTTCACAGACTGTGGGCAATATGTGCTCATTACGCAATATAACTGCTATCAAACCTACGCATATTTTTTAAATGCATAATAATATGTAATAGTCATAGAATGTCACAGCCTATAAATATGTCTTGCTCTAGTAACTTTCCACAGTAATAGTAATTATTATTAGCCAGTCTGATAATACTCGTAGATCCACTCCGAGTTACCTTACATATTATTCACATGCAGATTTATACCAAGAGATTAAAGGAAGTTTAATTTGAGAAAATCACGCATACCAACACATAAAAAGCAACGATGTTACTTTTCGCGACGACTAATTTGAAATCCAAAGCTATAGACGCGTACAATTTAGCACATTAGGTAAAACAAAGACAAAATAAATATTATGCAACATCGTGACATTTCTACCTTTGCTTCTAAAGGAATTTACTTAACCTACCTATTCGGATTCAGAGTGCCATGCTACGTTTTCATTATTTTACGAATTGCGTGTTTTGTGTGATAATATGCCAACCATGTGTAATAAATAAACTGTTTATTACTATTGCCAGCTATCATATCTGGATAAAAATGATCACTCCGTGTAATAAAATGTAGTCAACCGAGTAAAGCACACACATTTCCATGCTAATATATCCATCGAGGTAATTTTTTCAGACAGACTTTCACGGATCTAATTAAACAGTCTATATCATTAGGTACAGCACAATGAAATTGCTTTATACGGAAAGATTTGAATTAATATTGGCCACATTATAAGTAATAATTAGTTACATGCATACATATTATAAATGTGTGTCATTGGTTCTAATTATTTTTTACCTTGTCCAGCAACTCCTATGAACCCTAGCAGCACAAATATGAGCACAGTTGCAATACTGCCCAAAGTTGATAAGCTTGAAGTGGTGATGAATATGGGATTACTAGAAGATGTACAGTTATTCGTCCTATGTCTAATATTACTCTTACTACAACTTGAATTACCACATGAGGAATAGCTCGTTGTACTTGTAACAGTAGAATTTGTCGCGCTGAAGAATGTGGTACTGTTATCATACGCTTTCCGTCGTGGTGGTATATGGTAGCTGAATGGTTTCACTTTCATCATCGTCAAATTACACGCAACTCGGGGATTGAAGGTGGTGGTCGTATTATAAAAAGGATGCAATGTTTGTTCTCTATTGCTTGAAACCGGCCGCAAATACGAATTGATTGGGTATAGAAAGAATTTTATAGGGTCTGTCCCCGTCGTATGTAAAATTAGACGCTTTCAGAATCGATGATGATGATAACGGTGCTAATTTAAATGGCGTCGTGTGATTTTGTTACATGATCATCAGTCGGTCCGGTCGTTACACAAAACAAGATTGTTTGAATTTATTCATCACTTTCAATGGGATGAGTTGGAAATGTTGTCATTGATGTCCTTAGTCTCTTGTTGCATGCAATGTTCAAGCATTTTACCTTAAGCGTGTGTTGCGGTAAAACCTCGAATTCCATAGGTATCGTTTATTATACTGTAGACTGGATGATAATAGTAATAAATTAATTTGATCATGATCTCACAAAAAGTCACTGAAACACAAAAAACCCTTCGAATTGTGTCATACAATACCTCATCGTATTAAATGATATTCTTTACAATTTTTATTATTGGCTAGTAAAGCTCTGGCTCCAACGCCTCACCATCGTAAGGATCTATCTTGCATTTAAACAAAAATGATTAGTCAACTTCCATTATATATTCCTCTCAGGTTTGGAATTGCATTTGTATAAATTAAGGTGTGCAAACACATGAGATTTTTTGTGCTAATTATGTAAATAACATGCCAAACCCATGTTATACGCACCGATGAATTTCTAGGAACATTCTTGCTGGAAGCAACATCTCCAGTGCAAGATCATTAGCACTGGCAACAGTTTCAAAGTCCCATGCTTTGTTCACCGAAGGAAAACAAAAGTTAACATGTTGTTGCTTTTTTCCTGTTTCATGGAAAATGGCATACATTCATTCACATTGAATTACATACACTAAAGTTGTTAAAACGGAGATTGTAACTTTATCTCTAATTTCAAACAATACATTGAAGACAATTTTGAAAGTCAGTATATAGTAGGGTGGATTGCGTACAGCATATCTTTATTGAAATGAAATCCATGCACATCAACACTGGAAATGCGAAGTGCAAGATCATTAGCACTGGCAACAGTTTCAAAGTCCCATGCTTTGTTCACCGAAGGAAAACAAAAGTTAACATGTTGTTGCTTTTTTCCTGTTTCATGGGAAATGGCATACATTCATTCACATTGAATTACATACACTAAAGTTGTTAAAAGGGAGATTTTAACCTTATCTCTAATTTCAAACAACACATGGAAGACAATTTTGAAAGTTAGTATATGGTAGCGTGGATTGCGTACAGCATATCTTTATTGAAATGAAATCCATGCACATCAACACTGGAAATGCGTCCCTTGTCACAAATTTATTTCAGCACAGCAAGGGTTAAAAAACGAAGCAACCGAGTTGCAAAAATGAACTGCACAAAACACGTTAGATGCGTGGGATTTGATCCCAATCCAAAATGTAAATATTATTTTAGTCAGAAGTAGCTGGAAAGTAAAACGTTAATATAAAATCAATGAATTTTACTTTCTTATCACTGCCACCTGTCACCCGCTACACTAAGGTTGGAACCTGGAACTAGAATAATATGACCTTTCCATTTCATGGCAACTTTGTTCCGTATGACATTCAACGTACGAAATTCCGCATTACATGTTTTATTCGCAGATTTGCACCAAGCGTTAAAAATCATATAAAAGTTAAAATTGTTTGTAAGACAAAGTAAAATGAAAAGGAGAGTGACAGTAATAAAAGGTAACGATGTGCACACAAGAAGAGAGTTGACTTAAGACTGACTTGATACAGGTTGGGCTTGAAAGTGAATTTTAGGATGAAAATCACAAAGCATGGCCAAATGAATACAATTGTTGTTGTTGAAGGGATTTGCTAACCAAACCCGACTTTGTAAGGGAACTTCGATGATAGTAAATGATTTTCTTTTCGTTCATGATCTACATCATAAATAGTACAGATACATGAGAAGTTTAAGTGCTTGCGAAGTGATACTTCCATAGTTAAGTAAAGCTTTAACTACCGTTAAAACGTACACTAACTTTTGTCATTCTTTTAGCATCAGCGCAGTGTAGCAGGGATAAGGGATGGTTAAAAAAGGGGTAAGTAAACAAATGCTGCAAAAATCTAACGATTGTAGTGATTATGTACAATAATGTGAATTAATGTGTCATAGTCGTGATTATATGCAATACTGTAACCGTACCCCAATACAACTCAGTCAGTCATCAGGGAAAAGCGTGTGATATAACAATGTTTTATGTAACTACAGAGTAATACTAGGCCCAGCTATTTTTAATGCGTGTTTTATTACCTCTGCACATTTTATTGCATATTTGCGATGCACTATATTATAGCACCAGCAGCAATATTGTTGCAACTTGAGTTAAAGTAGCTGCTTGTTGAGTAGTGTCTTAAGACTTGCATCGTAAGTACGCGATGATCATAATGATGAGACTCGTAGAAATGTCCTTCGTTGATATGCACTCAGTTAACAAAGGTAACTGTTTTGAATAAGCTGCAAAGCAAAAGCTTACTCATTTTGTTACGTTTTCTTTAATGATACTATATTGAGGAGGTTAGAATAGGAATGAGCTCTGCGGTTGTATCGCCGTAAATTATGAGATGAAAGCTACATGCATACATGGCCAAGGAAGAGTATTCGAGTCGTGGTATTTGGATAAGTCCAAAATGTTGCTTTTCTTTCTGTTAATAAAAACATCCTTGTATTGACTTTTTGTACTTCTTTCCAAGTAAGTGTATAGATTTGTAATTGGTAGAGACTCATTCGCAATTGTTGCTCTCCCAAACAAAATAAGCAACTTAGTTTCTATAATAATATCATTATCTTATATGCTAAGAATCAACGAAGGCTATAGAAAAATACAATGGCACTATTTTGCAGTTAGACTTGCTCGCGATATATTCTCAGCAGGAATCATTTTCAGTATTTTTAAACAGTTAATATCCCATTCATGAAACGTGCGTATGAAATAATGTATGACTTGAACCTTGTCTTTTGTGCGGAGAGGTCTAAAGGGCTATTAAGGTGCTAACGAATGAGCTAATTTTATTGGCATACCCTTCTTCTCCCTAATATTTTCTAAATTTGCACTATAAATATACATAAAGGTTACTGTAAACATGGTTCTCCCAAAAATATAGAAGGAATCAGGGAACCATACACCAGAAGGGTAAACAGTCGTACCTACGGATTGACCAATGTGTCATTAATTTTAATAGCACTCTTATGGAAATGGATAAGATGGCTATATTGAATGCAATAGTATGACACGATTTCTGAAATTAAATGTATTGGGATTATCAATAATTCACAAAATATTCGGATCAAAACTATCAAAAGTAATACTTCGGGATATCATCAATTTTGTTAACGTAACGTAACAAATTGAAACCCGTTTAATGCGCTCATTTTCAAGATTAGTCTACAGTTTCCTGTTTACTTCTTACTATTATAATTCCCTTGTGGATATTGTAAAATAAAAATATAATAATACCTACATATTAGGTATTATGTACCTGTTTTCTTTTCTCATCCATAATATAGCTGACCTATCCCACGAGCTTAGTTGAGATTCCGACAGTAATGTTGAGTTTTTCATAAATGTTAAAAAAAGTATTTTTCTTTTGTGTTTAATGTAACATGAATTAGCATATTTATCAATTATTCTAAAATACCTCATAATAGGCTTTGTTATTAGGGCACGTTTACTCCTTTTCACACTTTATTTTCCATCATAGTTGATAGTAAGCTTTTTCATGAACAATGAAGTTATTTTAAAAAGTTACGAAAAATCGCACCAGCAACAACTAATAAAGTACATACATTTGAAGGGCTTTTTAAAGTACCAAAGTATTCTCAGGCTTCATTATTAGTATGTATTACTTCATTTCTGCTTCACGTGTTACGAGAAAAAACCTTTAGACCGTCAGTAACGTCTTCATTGTGTTCCTGTTATCAATAAATTTTTAACTTTTCCTATAACAAAAAAATGTATAAAATGTGTACAAAATGATTTCATAAATTTTCGGTAAATGTCCTTAAATGATGACCTAAATAATGTAATCCGCCGTGTTTTCTAACGACTTCAATTACTTAAATTCTAACAAAAACGCTTTGAAAGTGGGCAAGGTTTTGAAACTTTAGTACTTGCCTGTATACTTGTTGACCACGTAAAACTCAGTGCGTTTCCGCATGTTGTGCGCCTCTGTCTCATGAATACTGTTTACGACAAGGATTACCTAAACTCGTTGCATAAAAATTTGAAATACTAACAGAACTACCAAGGTTCATTGCAACTCTCAGCTTATTTTTTACTTTTGCATACAGGCAAGTAAGATGTTAACAATTTATCACTTTTCACAGAAAAATTTTCTACATTAAACTTGTGTTACATAATGAATAACTGATTAAAAAATCTCTTCAGATCAGATTCAAATTAAAAAATTCAGCTCTCATTGTTTTAACATTAAAACAGAAGCCATATATTGTTGTCTCTAACGAAGTTATTCACATTTCACTGGAATTTGAAATGTAGGATTTGCATTTACATGCCACCTAGTAACTTCCTTCTTCAAGTTGATCATGCCATTTATGTAATTCGTAATTGGGTGACATATTAAACTGCTCAAAATAAAAAATTCTCAAGCAGCACGAGCCAATTAACATTAATAAGGACAATCTTGATCTGATTACTAAATTGTATTGTCAAGTAAAGTATATGTATGCATGCACGGCATAAGTTCGTTCATAGATAGTCATAAGTATTTAATATTCATAAACAAGTAAACATTTTCCAGTATTACGTAACGACATTTTAATCACGTGCTCTTATCTGTGAAGAAGAGGCTGTGTCGATTGTTTTACTTTTGTCATAGAATAGGGAAGACACAGGCAGAATAACATGAACCAAACATCTTGTTTGCAAACCACATTTTCTCATGTATATACTCGCATTTTTCAGACATTTTTGTAAAAAAAAACGGCGTGTGCTTTATTTGCAAATGGATTTTTTGTCTTTGTTTGTTTAGTCCATGCAAACTGCAAGTCTGCCTGCTTACAAGAGGCATAAGCCTATTTATCATATTACTAGACTTTTTCTGGTTGTCAATTACCGTCAGAACAGGACAATAGATCTTGCTCAGCTCTCAGGCTGCTTAAGACAATACACGATTATTGATGCGATATACGACATATTTGCACCGGAAGTGTGTTTACTTGCTAAGTCAATCAGTTTTGCAGTTGCAAAAAGGCAATGAAAAGTAGGATTTAATGTCTTTAGTTGTAATACGTGCATATAAATTGTAGTAAACACGTCTTCCTTATCTGCATCCTTCCACTTTGTGTGACTGTGCGTCATGATGAAACCCAGTTTTAGCAGCTTCTCGCTGTTGACTTCGTTAAGTAACTATGATGGTTGTAGTTAGCTGCTTCTTCACCAGCTATAACCATAGACCACTTACTTTTATTTTCATTCCTTGTTAATTTGCATCATCTGATTTGCATAGACGTTTGATATATTATGTACCATTTTTGCAGAATGTCGTGTGACTGTGTATCACAAAATGTAGCAGATTTACTACAGGGTATACATTTGAACATCATTTTACACTGCTCTGTTTCGTTTATTTTACAAAAAAATCAAGGAAGCCACGTCTAATTGCAATGAGATGATTTTCAAAAGTTGTCGTCGTGTCGACTTTTCGCGTAAAATCGCGAGTCTAGGTATTTGCGTCTTCTTATAGAAGCATGACATGAACAATGCCTTATTGCTCTGTTAAACTAACGCTTAGTACTCTAAAATTCCGAATTCGTTAATGCATTTTCATGAAAGACAATGACATGTTGCAACAATGATGAAAAACAATACTCATTCATTATTATCATACCTATGTATATCATTCCGGATAAAAGCTAACAAAAGGATATCATTTTGAAACGCCTGCTTGTGCGCGTCGTCGTGCGTGCACAGCCAAGAAAGGAAACATGACAAAATCAACGAATGCAAACAATTCTCGAAATGGACGACACAGAATGGTCGTGCTGCAGTAATCATTCATTTTTAGCTGACTCTTCAGACTTGATCATTATGCGCCAGTTGTAGATTAATTATATTATGCACTTCCTTCAGTTCCTTCCTCTTTTCTTGGTGTCAGGTTTAATGATGATCTTCATGTTTTCTTTCTGATTTAGATCATGTAAATTTTGTTGAGTGGTTGCCTATTTGGTAATAACTATGCTCAAGCCTGTAATATGAAATCATCGTATCCAAGTCTCTGCAGGACCTCGATCTTTCGTCCGACCACCAAGGTGAATGAGGATCGTTTCCCGTTGAAATGGAAAACGCAGCATCAGACTATACGGATGAGTTCTCAAATCCCTTTATATGTATTCATAATCGATTTCAAAATTTTTATAAACTACCTACAAGTTATATATACTAATGACATTTATAATAGGATAAAATAAATAAAGCCGGCACGACCTATTAGTTTTTGTCATATTTTGGAAACCTGCAGCGTGCAGGTTCTCTTGGCTTACAAATGAAATATAAATTATCGCTATAAAATATATCAAAGTTGTAATTTGTTATTTACATTAGGCATTTACTAATGACGTGTCCAAAAGCGTAAAATAGTTTAGTTTGGATTTTAAGTAGACTGCGACATGCTCTACATTAAGAATATTCATCCATAATTTTATTGCCAGCACATCAAATGGACCATAATATAGAAAATTATGATGTCATTCAATAATGCGTCAGTACACGTACTAAATGTTAATCCGATAGTATGTATAGTTGGAAAATTCTATTATTTTTCTTCATCATCATTGACTCAAGTCATCTATAAAATTATAATGATAACTGATAAACAATAAATGATGATAAGGCCATTAAAACAAAATAGTTTAGTTTGGATTTTAAGTAGACTGCGACATGCTCTACATTAAGAATATTCATCCATAATTTTATTGCCAGCACATCAAATGGGCCATAATATAGAAAATTATGATGTCATTCAATAATGCGTCAGTACACTTACTGAATATTAATCCGATAGTTGGAAAATTCTATTATTTTTCTTCGTCATCATTGACTCAAGTCATCTATAAAATTATAATGATAACTGATAAACAATAAATGATGATAAGGCCATTAAAACTCAAACATTTTGACGAGAAGAAATTGTGATAATTCTATGAAACTATTTTCTGAATAGTAAGGAAGGAGCGGAGAACAGAAATAAACCAAAATTATCTCAGGCACATTAGAGCTGCGCAACTAATACATCACAAACCTTAAAGGAATACAACTAGGGCGCATACGTTGCTGTTTAGATTTCAACAATTTAAGCATTTAAAAAATTGTACAACTGTTGCATCTATTGACAATGTACAGAGTACATGTAAATACCAGGTAGTTTTACTAAAGTGCATTAGCAGCAATCTGTATTCTGTGAAATCTATAATAATATTAAAGCACACGATTGGAAAATTTCATATAATTATGTTATCGTTTTGAGATAATTTCATTGTCACCGATGTAATATGTAATAGTCATCATAAATGTATTTTGTAAAATGGCTTTATTAGAACGAACGTGATGTCATTTCTAAACGGTCTAGAAACCTATGTATGTATATAAAACAATGATAACTCCAATCTGTCTAAAATAAAATAAAATGAGTTGTAAGCATTTTAAATGTTAACTGTTGTAATAAGTAACAAGTTATCGGTTCCTGTGGTATGTCATTGTAATTGTAAGTGTGACAGCTCTTAGTATTATTTGTTGGAAAAGTAGGTACAGATAATCAAACACCAGATTCTTTACCACTATACGTAGCCACAGCTTAAGCTTTTTCACGAGAGGGAGTTTTCCCTTTCCTATAATTTAGTTAGTTGGTTGTTGTTGCAAGAAAATTTCGTGTTTTTGTTGAATGACTCTCAAAAATGCACTGTTTGTTTGAGAGTGAGAGTAGGTGAATCGTGCGGAGGAATTAAGGTAGAAAATATATTTATGAGCACGCTCTACAATGAATACGATGACATTTTATTCGTCAGTTGTCTTATTGTCGGCAAAGTCGAATTGGTTAATTTTACATTTCACACGCCCGGAAGATTTCCATTTCAAATTTTACGCAGATATTGCTTTAAATCTATACATACAGATAGTAGTACAAGTACCATTGTTGTGCCGTCAATGATAATAGAAGTAGTGCACAGTACAAGGTAGATGATTTTATAGAAGAAATACGAATTTATACTTGTTTTACGAGAATATTAAAAATATTTAAATGTAAATGTCATAAATCGGCAATAAAATGGCATGAGGAATCAAATACGCATAAAATGAGCAAATTACATTGTAAAATTTAGGTATGACATGGTACACATATGACTCATTTAAAAAGAAATTAATATTGTTATCTAAACAGAGATGATTATCAAAATCCTTCGCATACCGTATTATTGTTGTCCCTGTAGGTTTATACTTTTTATTGATATATTTTTCAGATAGTTTTTCTTGTTTTCCTGTTATGCCAGATTGTTTGCCTGATTTCAGGTTGTTTATAAATAGCAACATGGTGTTATTACTTATTATATGAAAAATAATATTATGAAAAATGCAACAGA
>JAHZMV010000447.1:0-11371 GCA_027743765.1 Coecobrya sp. COE2
ACAACGCTGTTATTGAAGAGTGAGCATGAGCAGTGCACGGCAAAGCTATAATATTCACATGTCGCCTCTCTGCCTCTCTCTCTATCTCTATTACTATTCACGTAAGAATGGAAGATGACAAGATTACTACTTTTAATGGCCATGTGTTATGTTATAAGAGCCAAAAAGCAATTAATGCTGTACAAACGCACACAGTAAATTCGGTAACAAGCAGAGAGGAGCAATAGTATAAAAATAGGTTTTATCTCTACAACTCTTGCTTAAGCAAGCAAAAAATTTCTGGTGATGGTGTCTGTGCGTTGCAAAGCAAGTTTGTTAATGGCTCATACTGATGATATTTTTTTTGCTATATATGCATGTCAACCTCGCATTGAACAAAATACAGCAGTCATAAATCCCAATACGTGCTGCTGCGGTCGTTGAAGCCATATAGCAACATGCAGCAACAGAAGCGATGACGATGGCAGCAAGAAAAGAATAAAAATAGGGAGGTAGAAAAGGTATATGCATGTATGTATGTGTGTATTGTCGACGTTTACTATAACGCTCAATGGGAAATCATGCAATAATTCCAATCAATCCATCGGTTCCCATCAATTATTCAGCAGGGTTGCTTCTGTTCTCTTGCTATAAATCGAAATCAATCATTCGGCGATAATTTCCTCCTCTCATTCAAAATGTCCTAGAGGAGGAAGGAGATTGCCACACACACATACAAAATAATGCATGCACTTATGTCATGTCCTTGCAATGCTCAAGTTAGAGAGTATACAACAAGTAATGTGTAATGCAATGCAAAATATTGTACAATTTAATTAGACTAACAATGTAACAAACCATGCATATGTAGTAAAGAGAGGAATAAGAACAATGAGAAATTATTTTCGGGTAAAAAGGGAGCAGACCGAACCAAGTTGGTTGCATGCATGTCCAACTCACACGAAAGAAAAAAATTACAAAAGTATTGTTGTTTTTACGTAGATTTTAAGAGTACATTCATGCTGAACATTTATACACGCGGTACTCCATTCCATCGCCATCGTCACCATCATCTATTCAACTGTAATCATCATCAGCGGCTCTTACAAAACAAAACGGTAGTAAATCTAATGGGCTGGTTTCCTTTTTTCCTGATATGCTGCTTACACTTCTACTTAATGCATATTATTACATTCAGTTGCAATGGCAGCAGGTCGACGTAAAACTAAATATTTTCCCAAATGAAAATGAATGAGGTAGAATGTTTAGTATGTATATGAACAATACACGGCACTCCTTAATGGCTATTTTCAGAGTTCTGATTCTCTTTCCCTTTTTCATGTGTAGTATGCATCTTTGTTGTACGGTCACTCGTTTTTTCTGAGTTTTAGGTAATATTTAGTTTGTATATCCGCATTATGTATCTTTGTGGAATGGGTGTATTGTGAAATATAATGTTATAGATATCTATGTTATATATTCATATAATGAATGTGTTGTGTGTGGTTATAATCAGTCACGCAAAACTTGCAATCGTAACACTCACAATTATTATTCTGTTCCTCTGGTTGTTGCCATTTATTGTTTTGTGCTTTAGGTTTTGCGTNCAATACACGGCACTCCTTAATGGCTATTTTCAGAGTTCTGATTCTCTTTCCCTTTTTCATGTGTAGTATGCATCTTTGTTGTTGGTCACTCGTTTTTTCTGAGTTTTAGGTAATATTTAGTTTGTATATCCGCATTATGTATCTTTGTGGAATGGGTGCATTGTGAAATATAATGTTATAGATATCTATGTTATATATTCATATAATGAATATGTTGTGTGTGTGGTTATAATCAGTCACGCAAAACTTGCAATCGTAACACTCACAATTATTATTCTGTTCCTCTGGTTGTTGCCATTTATTGTTTTGTGCCTTAGGTTTTGCGTTTAACGTTTTATCTTCTAGGAGTAAATGAATTAACTCATGTCGAAGCTTTTCATGGTATTTTATCAGTTTCACCTCTCATTTGCAGATACAGTTGAAATACAGTTTTTTTTCATTTTAGGGATAAATTTAAACGATAAAAGCTACCTGAAACATTAACTAAATAATACATTTTTAAATTTTAAATGCGCATGTAGTTATCATATCTTGTATTTTTTGCATTGACTACCTAGTTCTAAAGTAGCAACCGATTTCTAAGAAATAAACTATGCTTAACTGTAGAAAACAAAAGCTCGCTTTCACTTTTCTTTATTAAATATTCCACTGTAAGTTAATATCACCAATCCCAATTACTAAACCATATAAGTGATCAGAACAAGAGAGGAAATGATGACAAGAAACCCAAAATGGGGAGAGAAAAGTCATTATATGAGTTTTGGCTTCTCAACATGAGAAAACTTCCCTTTCTTATTTGTACATACTTGCTTCGAGTAGGTATAATATTATTGTTGGTTCAATTTTGGGACTTCTTTTTTTTCTCCCTTCTCACCACCACCACCACTGCACTGCATTCCTTCTTGTGCGAATGAGTTGAGTGAGTGACTGACCATCATCAAAATCATCATCATCTTTCCTCCTACTTCTTCGTCGGTCGGTCATCTAATAATATAGCTGGAGGTTAAGCCATCTTTTTTACAACTATCAGCATCCATTCTCACTCCTCTTGTTAATATCCTCTATTAAACGCTATATACATATACACCAGCACTGCACATCATTGCATATCCCTACTGGTCTCGTACATAAAACCTGACAGTATTAGTCTCATGATCATCTTTTTTTTGAGCAGACCACGTAAAAGAAAGAATCATGTTCATCACCCACCGCCACCACCACCACCAGAAGAAAAATCATGGTGATGAGAGCCAGGAGCAGAAGCAGCAGAAATGAGCTCTTTTTGATGACTCTCATCACTTCTACTTTCTGAATGACGACGACCATTCCATGATGATGACTCTTCCCTGGAAGCTTTATTCATTAAGTTTTTCAGATGAACAAAAAATGAGCGGCGTAGACAGAGAAAGAAAAAGAAGGATATGAGCATTTTTGCTTTCACTTTTTTTGTTCATTTTCTCCTCCTTCCTATTCTCTCCCGGTCTCTCTTAAGAAATGAGTGTGTATTAATAATACTTTATTCATATCTACTCTCTCGCTTACGTATATCCTTCATATACACTTCTCTACTCATTTTCTTACTCCTGCTCACATTAACTTTGTCTGACCGTCATCATCATCATCCCATCATCGTCTATGTAGTGTAGTAGTCTTCTTGACTTTGCTTGTCGTAAGTATTTATTTGGTGCCAAACTTATCAGAGAGAAAAGAAGTGAGCAAGGAAGAAGGGCGAGCAAGAAATAAGAGAAGAAGAGTAAAAAGCAAAGCTTTTCTTTTCTTCTTTCCATTTCTCCCGAAAAAAAGTTATGCTTTATGTTTTGATGGCTCCTAGCTATATTGCTTGTGCTAATAGTACGCGAGAGTGGAAAAAGGTAGTCATCTCATCTCAGTCATAATAATCGACATTACTACTTAACTTAACTTTCATTATATGTATATGACTGACTACAAACTATTAAAAGGCATCATCATCGTCATCATCTTCATATTGCATTGTTCGTTTTAATGAATTCTTCTTTTCTCTTTTCGGCACCAGCATAACAAATACACACCAGTACGGCAGAGTGAGAGACCGTCTTAATATACATTTTTTCTCTCCTTTGGCAAAAAAAGGAGAAAATGAAGCGTATGGGCATGAATCAATATAAAAATATAGTAAAAGCTCACATACACATTTACCTATGTACATAATATGTACTTATTAATATACTTTATTAATATTATTAGTGCCTTTTTGTTCTCTCTTCTCCTCTATCCTCCCTTCTCCCTCACTAACTCACTTGCCCTTCTTTTTATTATGAGTTTTAGGAGGAGCCTAAGTAGTAGCAAAAGCAACATATCATAAATTATGCCGATGAATTCTTCCTTTTTACTCATAATACACATCATGTATGAGTTGAGCAGTAGTGTTTGCGCTAATGAAGATAAGCAAGTTGAGTTGAGCATAAAAAGAAAGAAAGAAAGAAAATGATTCAAGAAGAAGAGTAGAGCGAAGCCATAGTGAAGAGGAAGATAGAAACAAGGGTGGTGTGGATATAAATGAAAGGGAAGACGTATAAGTGGTATATTCCTAAATAAAAGTTGGGACGTTATAATAAGTACGATAGAATTTTTGCCATTTTCCATTAGTCATTAACAAGAAGTAAGGAAAGAAGACAGAGAGGATATTATATCCTGCAAAGGCCTGTCGCAATGATGATAACACATATATTATCGCCTACTACTGTGCAAGTAGCACGGAGGGAAAATACTAAAATGTTTGGCTGAGTGAGTGAGAGGATCTATATCTTGTGTTTTGTTTGATGTTGTTTTCTGATGATGATGAGTATGACGACGACCGTGCATGGCGCTCATTTTCTTTCTTCCTTGATTGGAAGAAGTAGCAGCACAGTGGACCTTGTATTGGCACATATTATATTATGTTCCTAACTGTCTATTTTTTGTACATATATAAGCATTCGATATTAAATTACTGATACATGGACCAATTATGACTTGATAAAAGTACAAAAACACATCACTAACTAACTAAGAGAGAAGAAAATGGGAATGACGAAGACTGGCGAGCGTTCTCGCCTTTGTTTGCTCATTTCTATAATAAACATATATAGTATCGTGTATTATCTAAATATACATAGATATTCAGGTTTCTGCCTACATTTGTATATATGTATCTCTATCTAATATATCTAATTGTCGCCTTTATTTTCATTTTTTGTCATTTTCCCCGATTCATGATGATGAACAGCAAGATCGGAAAAAGCAGGCTGACAGGATTACGAGTGAGAATGGTTGCCACGTCCATTTTTGTTAATGATTAACAAGAAAACCGTCGTAACGGTATATTATGAGCTAGTAAATGTGCAGCAAGAATAGTAATAATAAAAATATTCATGAGAGCATCACGACCAGAAAAGCGAGAAAGGAGAGAAAGAAANATGATGAACAGCAAGATCGGAAAAAGCAGGCTGACAGGATTACGAGTGAGAATGGTTGCCACGTCCATTTTTGTTAATGATTAACAAGAAAACCGTCGTAACGGTATATTATGAGCTAGTAAATGTGCAGCAAGAATAGTAATAATAAAAATATTCATGAGAGCATCACGACCAGAAAAGCGAGAAAGGAGAGAAAGAAAAAGTAAACATTAATTATTGTTGTTCCATGTTCTGAAAATCTAATTAAAGCTGATGTTTTATTATTAACATTATATCTACAGATCCGTAGCGGCACTCGCCAGGATGCTAATATAATGTTCCATTGCTTTTGAGTTGGACTTGACTGGTCCTGTTATGTATGTATGTGTATATCTACAATCCAATTTCTCTTTTTGACTGTGTGGTCAATAGCCGCTTGAATGTTGTGCAAGTATCATCGTATAAATAAGTAGATAAGAAGGATAAGGGGATCAATAAACAAACCTACCTACCTTTCTCAATGGCAATGCACTCTCTTCTCGTACTATACATACATGGGTATATGAGCTACACATAGACTGCTCCAGCAGTACACTATACACATCTCTAATCTCTTTTGAAAAGGTCCGAAAAGGAGGAAAACTGAAAAGCAGATAAAATATTTGTGCGTAGAAATGTCCTTGTCCTTATATACCACCTAAAGTAAACAATGTATCAACGTGTATCAGACTCTCATCCATTCATTCACCATAGCAGGTTGTGACTTTTAGAGTGTATACGTCATACGATGTAAGCAAAAAAGGAACCACTTGTCTTATGTGTTTGTGGTTTCGTTACTTACCACAAACAGACAGAAATAGGATTCAGCAGACGATTGCTCTCGTTTGTTTTTTTTTCTCTCAAAAAGGGAAAATATGTACTAAGACGGTTAACGTTCTCTGTCGGCTGCTCTTTTCTTTTGACTTTCTCTACAAATCCATCTATTGACCTCTTACATAAAACTGTAACTGCACAGGTATAGATGCATGCCTAGACATTTACAAGAACACTTTTGAGGCGTATTGACGTAAGTATTCTATTCAGGAACGCATTATGTAACAAACCGTAGCACTTGCATATATGTGCAACTGTGTATATGTACACTTATATATACACACATGTTAATCCAATTCGAATGTTCTTATGCAACTTTTTATTCACTTTGGAATTTCCTTTTGTAGACGGCAAACAACATTCAGCGGGTGTTATGGTTGTATGTGCATGTGCAAAAGCGAAGTACATTGAAATCTTCCAGTGTTTTATGAATGGATGAGACATGCATTCTATTTTTTCATATCCTTACATCTTTAAAGGATATAATATAGGTTTGTGGTACACACCATAAAACACAAAGGAGCCAGTGCATGGCTACTACTACTACAAGGTTTGATAGCGGTCAGTAGTTTACCAGAGCACAAAGTCTGTAAGTAGGGACAACAAAGTAGGGACGACGAAGGAGAGGCACTAAACGTAGTAACTCAAATAGAAGAAACCCAAGAATTTTTTTTGATCGCGATCAGCTCTTGTGCCACCAACGCTCAATCCAGTGGAACCCAGTGTGTTTGAGCGTAGAAAGAAAAATGGCAATGCAGTTCATTGCAACGAAAGTTACATTGCAGTATGTGTACGCAATACCAGGAAAACGAAACGAAACTGTTGCTTTTGTTAAGTTGGAGAAGGAGCAACTGGGAAACTATTCTTTTCCCGTTTCCTGTTACCCTTTCCTCCTCTAAGTCTAGGGGTGTATGTATCATGCAAGGAAATGCATGTGTGGGTGGACTTTGAATGTGTTCCGAAGGCAGATATGTACAGCACGACAGTATAAAGAATGTGCACTTGTATCATATCAACTGTCGCTGGTGTTTTTGCACAAAAAGAAAAAATAATATGTTCAACTATTGTCCTTTAATTTGATGACTTGTTGGAAATGCCAAATTATACCAAAATAACCATACATATACTTCATTGTGTATAGATAATTAGAGGAGTCAACAAACCTGTGAAATTAATTAAATAAGCCATGTTAGTACACTAGAGTGTGGGATAACCCACATGGGCATTAGCAATAACTTATAATAATGATAATTTCGGGTAAAAAAGAACTTTGATGAGGTATACTTGGATATTCATTCCGTAAATAACTATAAATTTTTAAACGAGTATTGAGTATTGACTAGGCAAATATTTACTTTTTGGCAACGATCGATGTTAAAAATGATTATCTAAAACTGTTAAAATTAAGTATCAGTTGTAGTTCCTGAAGAAACTTTTCCTTTACGTAGCTATTAATTAAAATGATAAATATAAAAATACGTAGACATGAATGTTTTTCTGCACCGCCAACGTTGCCAAATACTATTTATTCGAAATTCTTTCACATCCTGTATTATTAAACCTAATCAATACAAAAATAATATTAATAAGCTCGTCAATAGACTTCATTTTGACATTACACTTACAATTAGTCATGTGAATATATTCTGTATATTATATTCTGTGCATTACTCTGCATTTGACTTTTTGGGTGCATGTACCTCTAATTTTGTTGCGTCTTCTCTGAGCAGGATGCATATCACTTTAATAAGCGGAGCGCAGTAAACCAATGCATTATCTCAGTTGACTGCAATCATAAATATTAGAAGAAATGTTTATCATTAAGTATCACTTTTTTGAGAAAAAGAGACCGAAGATCAAGATAGCAAGCAAGTTAAAATACTGAAAGTAAACACTCGCATACAAATACCTACTTACACATCTACCAAAAACACTCTTTTCTGTTGCCACTTGTGTTGTGACTGTGTGGCTCTATTTTCTCAAGTAATTTGGCCAAAAGATCTTGAATAAAATGTGGAGGGCTTGGGAGCTATAAATCTCAGCAAGCCAGTCTAAATCGTAAACCAATTTCTCTTGAGACAATCATAATAATAACATCACACACACACACACAAGAGTTTCCGTTTTTTCATACAAACACGTTAAGTGAATTTATCTCAACAAAATCTTTATAACTATACATACATACAGCGTAGCCGTTTACGAATTCAACTTCAATCGTGCTACTGGTAGTGGAGTAGCGCTGCTAAAAAGTAAATGGTTTTCGCGTTGGTATACGGCTCACAGACGTCATCCACCACCGACGGGGCAAGAAAGATAAACACACGTGCGTTGCTCTCTTCTAAATTGAATCCTTCTAATTCACCGTTTCTTTAAATGACAGTATTTTTTCATCAGCCTTCTCATATATTTTCTCTTGATCAATTCATTATTCATCACATTGTAAATATGTATCGATGATCCCAGTTTACTTTTGCCACTGCTGCTGCTCTGTGATTACACTTTCGTCATCGTCACATTATCATCATAATCATCATTCCATATGTCCTCCGTTAAACATTTTTGTTGTGTGTGCTAACTTTTTTTTTCTTCTCTGTTTTTCTTGTCGTCTAGTCTCAAAGATTGAAATTAAGCAATCGTCAAAGTTTCTTGTTACAAAAATTATGTACACCCGATGCTCGTCTCATAATAAAGTCATGGATTATTCTCTGTTTTAGCAAGGAGTAAAACGTATATCAGGACGAGTGTATGGATTTTTGTTTTGCTTTTTATGTTTTTAGCAAACAAGACGAAGAACACAAGTTTTTAACACGCGTTCTGCTACTCTCCTCTTCTTCTCATTTACTTATTTTGTGTCTCCGATCTTTTCCTTCTTTACTTATGGATTATGGCTTTATGTTAACCATCATCATAATTTTTCCTTCTTTTCTGTCTCTTCTACTCCCTGTCTTTCTTCGTGTTGGAATTGAATGAGTTCTTCTTTCTGCCTCTTTTAAACAAAAACGTGTTCTATTTTTAACAATATTCCTTTTTGCCGTGTGTTTTTCGCCCGTCTTCTATAGATTTTTAACTACTTTTAATATGTCGTTTTTTTACTCCTACCATTTTACATACATACCGTCTGGTGTAATAATAATATAACTAGTTTAAATGAGCGATATGAGCGCGTGGATGTGTGTAACTACTCCAACATGTGCATAATATGAACATTTCAGTCAAGTCAGCAGCACCGGTGAAGAATAATGTTTAATCTTAAGCAGCTGAGGTAGTTACTATTATGCTTTGTGCTTAGCAAGCTCTTGAACGTCTTTTTTCGCCTTCTCATTTCATTTCATCGTTAGGAAGATTTCAATGAATATTAAGAAAATGTGTGGTTGGTTGGTTGTATGATTACTACTACTGGCTATATACTTGGGGCTTATATCTATTCAAAAACTCACCATGTACTTGTTTATACTTTTCTCGGGTGTTCATGCAAGTTTGGCGTATTTTCCTCTTGTTGAAGTCGTCGTCATCCTGTGTTCTTACTGATTATGAGAGAACGTGCTTATTGAATTGGATTGAGAGAGAAATTAATGGGATGAGAATGCGAATGTTGTTGCTTCTTACTCATTTTCCCAAAAGATGAGGTAATCTCTCCTTCTTCCTGTTTTCTTGGCTGAAAATTAACAAAAACTAGATCGCATCTCTTCTCTCGCGCAGCACAACTAACAACCATCATTTTTGATGATGATGAAAATGAGCATGAGAATCTCAATACTGCACATATACAAATACGACTAAAACATCTGCGCATTTTTTTCTTAAGATGATGATGAGCGCTATATTATATACTCTATAAAGAAATGGCGAGTATGCATATGTGTCTATTGCAAATACCAGCTATTTAGTGGAACATACACCCTTGTCAAATCCCTTTCTTAGTTCGTTAACGATAATTTTTTAAATCCTCCAAAAATTATGCAATAGCTACATCGCAGCTCTTCTTTTTTCTTCATCTTGTCGTCCGTTCCATCGTCGTCAGCGTCCTCCTCCTATTCAATGTTTACACAGGCACTTTGCCTAAGCTCACGAAGAGGATGAACGTATGAATGTTGCCAAAAATATACGTAACTAAATAAGATTTTTTGGTGGTAGAAATGAAGATTTTAATTTTTTCAATGAGCTTTCAAGCAAACAAAAGTAAACAAGATATTTTGTAAAGATTCTATAATTTTTCGCTATCCAATTTTAGATCATCCTTCTCTATGCGATGTATTTTTTGCCCACTTGCATACCAACGTTTCACAACTAATAATAATAATCAGCATTAATTTTAGCTAGTAACAACTTCCTTTTAACTGCCACCTCCACTTCACGTGTTGCTTATGAAGCAGCTCTAATAAGTTCTCGTGATGATGGGATGGGAGTGCTCGAAAATGGCATTTTCTCGCATCAATGCAAACAACCATATCGTCATCATCATCTTTAAAATAAAGATGTTTTTCTGCTGCTGCTGCTGCTGATCAGTTTTAGTGGGATAATGATTCTCATACGACGACAGTTGGCTACACTTTATTTCTCATCTTCTCATAAAACGTCGGTCCTGTGTGAATGCAGCACTGAATCACTTTTATACTTATCTTCTATCTTCATCATCAATTTACTTTATAGTGTAGGGGTGTGCTATTAAAAATGTTATGTGTTCGAGTGAGTGAGTAATTTGTGGAGGATAAAAACATGTGAATGCAATGGTGTGTAAATCTGTACTCACCAAATAGCATTTTCTACTTGAAAAGGGACAGAAATAAGGAAAACTACTTTGAAAAAGTATTTTAAATATTGAGCCAAATGACTTATTTTTTAATGATTTAGTTTTCAAGAATATGATTGCGATGGGATATCGATAAGTACTAATATGTAAGGCACGCATACGGTTTATAGGCACGAAACGAAACAAGCCATTTTATTTTTAGCCATGTAAATACATACTATTAGGTAAAATAAACGAGAAGGTTTGTAGTTAATAGGTATGCATAGTGTGCAACATTAGCTAGGTCGCCTAATAGAGGAAATGGAAACAAATAAGATTTAGAACAAACTAAAGTAAAATTCATGAAGTAGATAAGTTCAGTAAAGATCACGTGCAATTTCCAAGTAACTTTTTGATAATTTTGCATACTTGTTTGTGAAAGTAAATGGAGTATTGTTGTTCGTAAAATTTCTTCTACATATTCGTTCTAGAAGAAAATTGTCCTCTGATTGTGAATATATATCGTCTCACCATCGTATTCGACGAATGAGTAATCGAGGGGTGAAGAGTGGCCGTTGTATTGCACTATCATCATGAGGGACATACCCTAGAAAGAAAGGACAAAAATATTATACTTTTCTTACGTTACATTTTTAGATATATTTTTTTTCGGATTCACAATTATTACACTTTGAGCAATGTCCCGAAATATAGGTATTACATGTGGCACGATATTTTATTACAAACAACCTATGCATTATATA
>JAHZMV010000449.1:0-12464 GCA_027743765.1 Coecobrya sp. COE2
AATTAGTACTATCTTTATACAGATAAGATGTTATCGGCAAGTTTGGAATCATGTTCCAAGGAAGCTGAGGAAATAAAAAACAAGAAAGTGGGATGAAAACGCTATAAAAGCTGAGCTGGGAGCAGACAAGTTTTAGCAGGAAACGGATGAATCGGGTTTCTTGACAGTTTTTCCAAAACCTGGTTTCTACAAACGAATAAATAAGCTCAATTAAAATAAATTCACTTTATTTAATATAGACATTCTTACCGTCTCTGTCGACAAGTATGTACCGTTGTTCAAATCTTAACATTTCATTATTGAGTTCTGCAACACTTCGTCCTTGATTTCTGTGCACGGTAAAATTAATAGTGGAGTTGAGCAGAGACATTGCGCTGAGCATTGATTTGACGGCAATCGACACAAAAATCCACGGCGAGGAAAATAGTGAGTTTTTTGTAATAGAGTTGAAAACCCAGAACAAGTTTAGAGCCGCCAGAAAAATTGAAAAGAAAATACTAATCACACAATTTGTTTCGAAAGATGTGCGATACTTGTACTGTGGCAATACTGTGTCTTTTGAAGAAAACTGAAGGTGATATGGACATCTAAAAATTGGTAGAGCAATCAGGTCAATAAACTTGAAATATCGTGCGATTATCTTAATACAATTTGTAGAAATTTGCATTTTGAATAAACTGAATAAATGGGTTCAGAAAGTTGTTTTTTGGTCGACGAGAAATGAGAGCGTCAGTACTTTCCTTTAGCTATATTCACTTTATCTCCTTGACTGAACAATGTGAAGTTGAACTGAAGTAAACCGAAGGTTTGTTTTTTCAACCGTTGATTAAATTTCTAACTACAAACACATAGGTACTGTGCGTGCATGCATTCTCTAATTTTAGTTTTTAGCATGTAACTGCGAATAAGTTTACAATAGTTGTACCTCTCTGCATTAAATCGCTAGGTTTCCTTTGGGTATTACTATGTCGAATAATTAGATTTCACCTTTCAATTCTCTCAAACCTGAAGATAAGAAAAGGAAAAATATTCCACAATTAATTATTTAGTATTTGTGTTCGAGGGCTTAAAATCCAGGATTATATTCTAAACTAAAGCAGTCATAGTATACCCTGGAGATATAAATAGTATACACAAAAATGAAAGTCAGAGTTAAAAAATAGAGAATATGTAGAACTTCATCGAAATGAAAATGAGTTCGGCATAACAAAAAAATTATTTTTTTGGATTACCACCGCTTCGCTCACTAGGGAGCTTCATCAGTTGTTCCCCACAAGTTTGGTATGGAGAATAGTGTTTATTTACAGGAAGGAAGTTTGATTTTTCCCATTTAAATAATTTCATTTAAATAAGCTGAAAATGTTGGCAGATGCTATTGTGTTTATTAAGTTGTACGACGTATGTCAGCTTCGGAATCGGAATTTAAACTGTATGAATATTTAGCATTAAATTGATAAATTTTACAACATAAAATTTTGAATGTTTTATCGTAACTTGCTCCAGACCTTGACTTAGAATTTGTGATTTAAATAATCGCGTTACTATAAAACACTATTCCCAAGGTAAACTCGCGCTACACCTGAAAATGCTCTCTTGTCAGTACTTCACAAATGCTTGAATTATTAAAATTTCGAAATTATAAAACCAAGGGGCACACCCAAAATGCTGAAAACCACAAACAAAAATTAATTAAAAAACAATTGTAGATATATGATAGTACTGGTAAACAATTAAAATCTTATATTTCAATTATAACAGAAACTATTTTTCTTCTAGTAATGTTAGGGGTTTGAGCCATAAGATTCTACTATGTGTATTTATTTAAAATTGTTCCATCCAAAAAGTACTTTATCTCGCTGTCCGAAATCTACAAAGCAGTGCTAATATTGTTAATGGTTGTTCAAGTATCAGATTTACTCAATCCTGCCAATTTGGCCGAAACCATTCCTATTGATATTTTTAATGGCAGCCTGAAAGTAAAGCTATGCCAACCATCCGATTTTAAATGTCAGCGATGTTGCTCATTTAAGTATACTGATTAAGAAATTATGACCAGTTGAAAATGATAAATAAAATATTTAATTATTAAACATTTAATTTCAGTTTGAAAAAGTTTCAAGATATAAGTGTGCTATTTTTGAGCTTACTTGTGGTTTGGCTCAACCAATAATTGACTGACTTCATTCAATTATTGCTGCTTTCTACGTAACGATATTCGGCAATTTTAAATTATCACCAAGCTAATGGCAGGATTAGTACTAAAATTTACAATGGTTAGACCAATCAAATTATCAACATGGTAACAAATATTGCGCTATCAATATCTTTATTTTGAAGCCAATTTGTACCAGATTAAAAAATTGTGTTTATTTGTTTGAAGGTGAGAAATTCTAAATTTCTAAGGAGCAATCCGATGAAACACTGAAGCATCGTAATATCACCTTCCTTAGTCGTTCGTTAGTTTAATTTTACTTTTAGCTTGTCATGTCTCACTAAAGATATTTATCAAGTTTTTTTCCTTTCAGTAAAATCCAAAAAATATGTTTCCTTCTTATATATTCCATAGACGGTAATAAGAAACTTAATAGAAATTAAGTTTATCTGAACAAGTTTATCTGGCTGTTTAATTATTACAAATGTGCATTTTTTATTTATTTTTATTTAAGTTTGATATGTTTTTGTGACTATTGTGACAAAAGAATTGGAGAGGCAAGAAATGATAAGGCGGTTATTAATTATTTTTTTTCAGTGAGTGAACATGTTAGTGATATTATCAGTTCACGTATATGGCTATATGATGTTATAATCACCAAAAGGGGTTATTTTTTGCAATAGATTCCAATGGAGATGGAAAGCTGTAGAAGTAAAAAATTCAAACTTTTACCAAAAGTCCACCAATTTTTTCCATTTTTTGAGGAAAAAAACCTAAGGTACGAAGGTATGAAACTGTGATAATCCTTTGTGCCTCGACGCTTTCATTATTAGTTAGCATGTTTAAAAGCTAGGGTGACCGAAGAATCTGATAGATATATCTTAAATAAAATCATATTCGAGCTCATTCTATAGAACAATTAATAATTTAAAAATATGATCCATCAAGCCGATAGGAAACTCCCGGCTGTTCCTTTATATTATTGTTTTATTAGTATATCATCCGTAAGGATATCAGAAAATACGCTGTATTTTATAAGCGCTAAAAAAGACAAAGCTTCAGACAATAATTTTTGATAATAATATCCAAAGGAAGTATCTACATAAAAGTTTCACCGGCTGGCTACTTAATGCTACCATTTACGAAATTTATTAACTTTACTTCTCTTAAAGTATACACACTGAATCAGTCAATCTACACACACCATTACGAGCAAACTCCATGCCAAACTGACGATCTATAGCAAAAAATGGTCCAAAGTACATGCAAGTATTTCGAAAGGATACGGTAGTTTTCCACAAACACTTGGCTTCTCTCCACCTTCTAGTAGGCTTAAACGAAATATAAATATTTTTGCTTGCTTTTCGCACTTGTGGTTTACATATCTGACTATATTGCGAAATATTTTATAGTAAAAATACGTGTATTTATTTTGCTTTAAAATAGATTTTTTGTAAGAACCTTTGAAATTTCCCCCGAGTTGAATCGGTTAGATCTTGTGAATCATCAGAACATGTGTTTAATAAAAGTCAATATTTCTTTTGTGGGTATTTTCGTAGAAGTATAATACTTACGTAGTAGGTTTTGCAAAATTTCTAAAAAAAATGTTTCCCTAAGTATAGGTATGCGTTTTAACTATGTTATCAATTTTTTGTTCAACATTAAACCCAATTATAAAATTATGCGTTGGGGTGAAACGCCTACAGTTATAAAATGCGGCATGGACTATCAGAAATAAAAAACTAACATATTTGTAATATTTAATAATATTTCGCATCAATATTATATTGTTTACTGATGTATTCCCGGTATGGGTTTGAAATTATCGGAAGGCAAATTAGCTAAACATATTTTTCGCAGTATCCATATTGAAATAATCGGGCAGAAACTGGAATCATTTAGTTCACAGAAATAAGATGTGCCTCCTACGATAACCCTGAAGAACCAAACTTTGCTGACATTTTAAGTTTATTGGTAGTTATTAAATACATGCAATTTATCAACTTTAACTTCGGCTAACCAAAACCAATAGTTTACTCAAGTACTTGGAAGTTGATGTTGACTATTTCCTAAATCCTTACTTATGTATACAAACCTGAGGAGCGCATCAATTCCATTAAGGTTTCTCAAATTGATGAACGAAATAAAATTTCAAACTTTTCAAAATTTTCCAATGTTGATACCACACCCTTTCATCTTATTTATATTTACAAAAAGCACACCCAAAACAGACTGTATTAATTGTTGGTAATACATTGTCATATTAACGAACGAGTTTAGTGTCCTTTCGGAACTTCAGCTTGACATAAATTTCAAAATGACTGACGAATCACCTGCCTTGCAACTTGTTAATAAACCACGTTTAAAACCAAACTTGGGGAAAGTTATTCCATTTCCGGCTGGTAAATCAACACCAAAAATAATAATAAATTCTGATACAAACATTGCTGTTACGAATTTTTTAAATGTTTGCTTCCATTTAAGTTACATATACTGCTTGTACACCCAAAACAGACTGTATTAATTGTTGGTAATACATTGTCATATTAACGAACGAGTTTAGTGTCCTTTCGGAACTTCAGCTTGACATAAAGTTCAAAATGACTGACGAATCAAATGCCTTGCAACTTGTTATTAAACCACCTTCAAAACCAAACTTGGTGAAAGTTATTCCGTTTCCGACTGGTAAATCAACACCAAAAATAATAAATTCTGATACAAACATTGCTGTTACGAATTTTTTAAATGTTTGCTTCCATTTAAGTTACATATACTGCTTGTGTCCATTCAAACTTCAAGTGTCCTATTACAACAACCGCTTGAAGTATACTACAGTAGTATGGTGGCCACAATTTATAATTTGTTTTGTTTTTACCACTGTGGGGCTACAGTGGTATCTCCACGGTGTTCACACCATTCTTTCAAACCCAGAGACCACCTTTGATAATCCGTCAACTTATTTTAAAGTGGCGCAGAAATTTGTCAGTGAACTTGGAAGATTATTGACATTAAAGGTTTTATGGGGAAGCAAGGAAAAAATAAATCCGTCAACTTATTTTAAAGTGGCGCAGAAATTTGTCAGTGAACTTGGAAGATTATTGACATTAAAAGTTTTATGGGGAAGCAAGGAAAAAATTACAATTATACTCAATATTTTATTAAGCAAACCAATAAAAAATTCTGGAAAAACTTGCAAAGCAAAACATTTTTCTCTATTGTCATTCATGATATGTCTGCCGTATCTTGTAAAAAGTGTTACAAATTTTGTAACCCTAAGAGGCACAGGAAAAACAAATCAGAGTAGACGGGACATGTCAAACTGGACTTGGGAAAATTTTTGGAGAATAATTGTGGAAGAAGGCTGCTTCAATTTGGGGCTTAGTACCGAAAAGGTGAATGGAACTGCAATGGAAACCGTTATTGGATTTACTTCGACTATCGGTCTATTCCATCGGAAGGTTATTGAAAATTTCTACGACGTATTTCTACTAATTACAGCGCTAACACTTTGGTTCGAGGCGAGGGCATTTAGAAAACAGATACCTGTTCCAATTATCATTGACCCATACATGTCACAAGAAACAATGCATGTTGGTGGATATTTTGACTGGGATATAACATGGAAACGAATTTACACAGAATTTAAATATCTTCAAAATCTATCCGACATGATTAATTCTACTATGGGGCATATGGTAACGTGCTTCCTTGTTTCCATCATTTTGGACAATACAATTATATGGAATAATATGCTGAGTAATGTGGGCAGCTGGAATGACTGGAGTAATATTGTTGGCCTTATGTTCTACGGTGGATTTTGTTTAGGATTTCTGTACTTTTCCGCGGATGTTTGCCACCAGGTAAAAAATTAATTAATTCTAGGTACATTATTAATTTTTTTTAATCGTCCCTCATTTTTACAATTATAAAGATGAGCTATCTGAAAAATTGGTTAAACCTGGAAAATAACCACAAGGCTATATCCACTAATCACTTTAATTCTGTTATGAATGAACTGGACAACAATCGGGTTGCTATAAGAGGGAGTGGTGTATTTAATGTGACGTATTCACTTGTAGCAAATGTAAGAAGTGAAAAAACTTTTGAAAAAAAATACAAATTATAATTGATGGCTGGCCTGATTTAAGAATGACATTTTTATTTTGCAGATTGTCGGCTTGACAGTAACGTATTTTATTATATGTGTACAAGCTTGAAATAAAAATTTACAAATATTTTTACTGATAAATATGTTTATAAATAGGGATTTATGATAACATTGCAAAAACTGCGATTCAGTTGTTAGCACATAATAACTTATAACCGTGGCTATGCATGGATATCTCCTATGTTCTCACTATATGCAAGTTATTTTAAAGTCTAGCTTCATCCTGAACTGCCTTGCTACTACAGTACAAGCTTTTATGAGTCCATTTAAACCTGAAATTGGTCGCTGATTTTATAAAGCTAAACTACAAAAATAAAAGCGTAACCGTGTTATCCACCGCAAACTGTAGTAAGTTTGGAATTGTCAATTTGTCGAAATGGAGACTGTAATATTGAATTTTTAAAGGGAGCAAAGATTTCATATGCATTTTTGCAAATAATCGTAAACGAGATGTTTCCAATTTTTGGTCATTATATTGATTTCTAGCTTTTTGAAGCAGCTGGGAACTTGAAACAAAAACATTAACCGAGAGCTGATAAGCCAGTCGAATAAATGTAGCAGATCCTATTGCACCCAGAACTAAAATACTGACCACAAAAATGTTAACATTTTTCTGGCTAAATAGCTTCACAAGGCTGTAAAAACTAACAGTTAAACCTGCGGTTGAAATCAAAATAGAAATTGGAAATACGGTATTCTTGAGTATGTCATTGTAAGTACGGTTGATTATACGAATTTCATTCCAGTATTTGGTGAAACCATATATATCTGTATCTCCGGATTTCAATTTTCTTCCCAAAGTTATTATTGCCGAATTGAAGAAAAAGTTGGGAAGCACAATGTTGAATGCTGAGAATGTGCCAATTGGTAGGAAAATTTGTGAAGCAGCCATTCCATTTAAAATCAAAAATTGAAGTCTTGCAATAATGGCAAATGAATTGTTATCCTTATATAGATAGGATGTTAGATGCAAGTTTGGAATCATGTTCCAAGGAAGCTGTGGAAACACAAAGCAAGAAAGCGGAATGAAAATGCTGTAAAAGCTGAGCTGGGAGCAGACAAGTTTTAGCAGGAAACGGATGAATCGAGTTTCTGGACAGTTTTTCCAAAACCATGTTTCTACAAAAAAAATAAGCTCAATTAAAATAAATTCACTTTATTTAATATAGATATTCTTACCGTCTCTGTCGACAAGTATGTATCGTTGTTCAAATCTTAGCATTTCATTATTGAGTTCTGCAACACTTCGTCCTTGATTTCTGTGCACGGTAAAATTAATAGTGGAGTTGAGCAGAGACATTGCGCTGAGCATTGTTTTAACGGCAATCGACACAAAAATCCACGGCGAGGAAAATAGTAAGTTTTTTGTAACAGAGTTGAAAACCCAGAACAAGTTTAGAGCCGCCAGAAGAATTGAAAAGAAAATACCAATCACACAATTTGTTTCGAAAGATGTGCGATACTTGTACTGTGGCAATACTCTGTCTTTTGAAATCAACTGAAGATGATATGGACATCGAAAAATTGGTAGAGCAATCAGCTCAATAAATTTGAAATATCGCCCGATTATTTTAATACAGTTGGTAGAAATTTGCATTTTGAATAAATGGTTAACTCTCTTTTCGTCAAGAAATTAGAGCGTTTGTACTTTCTTTCCGTTATATTTCGTTTTTAGTCCTTGACTGAATAATGAAAAGTTGAACTGAAGTAAACTATAGTTAGGAAACCAAAGTTGAAGGTTGGTTTCTATAACCGTTGATTAAATTTTTAACTGTAAGTACATAAATACTATGCATTGCTGTATTCTCTAATTTTGGTTTTCATCATATAACCAGGAGCAGGTTTACAATACATATTTGATTAGTGCTGAATTAAATGCCCGGGTTTCTTTTCAGAATACTTATATATCGAATAATTAGACTTCTCCATTTTATTCTTTCTAACAAGACGATAAAGGAAGGGGAAGACATTCCACAATTAATTATTTAGTATTTGCGTCCAAGAGCTTAAAGTTCAGGATTAGGTTCTAAATTAAAACAGTCATGTTATTCTCAGGTGACGTACATTGTTTTCACACGAACCAGTAGTCAGGCTTTTCAAAATGCAGATAACATAGCTTCACCGAAATGAAATTGGGGTCAGCTCTACAAAAATTTCTTTCCTTGTATTGGCCCAGTGACAGTCACAAGAATGCAATTCTGAGAGATCAAAGTTTGAGTAGAACCTTCTACAGTAACTTGTTCAGAAACTTGACTTAAAATTCGTGATGAAAGTAGTTGCGTTAGTATAAGTGATCATTTCCAACGGTAAGCTCGCGCTACACCCGAAAATGTGCCCTTGTCAGTGCTTAATAAATGTTTGAATTATTAAAATTTCGCATTGTAAAACCAAGGGACACACCCAAAAAAAATTTGAACATCACAGAAAAAAAATTAATTGAAAAACAATTTTAGATATATGATAGTACTGGTGAAGAATTAAAATTTGATATTTCAATCATTCCTAAAACTAGTTTTCTCCTTAAGACACTCTACTCTATGTATTGCATTGAAATTGTTCCGTCAAAAAATACTTTATCCTTCTCTCGGGAGTCTACAAAAAGCAGTGCTAATATTATCAGGTATGTTCAAGCATGAGATTTGCTTAATCCTGTCAATTTTTCGAGTACTATTCCTACCAATAATTTAAAAAAATTAATTGCAGCCTGAAAGTATAGCTATACCAATCCTCCGGCTTTAATTGTCAATGATTTTGCTTCTTTATACTAAGAAATGATTACCAGTTGAAAATTATAAATAAGATATTTAATTTTTAATAAAGTTTAATTTCAGCTTGAAAAACTTTAAAAAAATAAGTATATTTTCTTTTCGAACTTGGTTGTGGTTTGGGTCAACCGAAAATTGACTGACTTCACTCAATTATTGTTGCATTCTACTTAAAGATATTGGGCAATTTTAAATTATCACGAAGCTTTCGGTATGAGTAGTATTAAAATGGATAATGGTTAGACCAATTAAATTATCAATATAGTTCGCCGAGCCGAAATTAACTTTAAGCACACTTATGGAATGAATATAAGAGTGAATTTCAATTTTTAGAAATATGGATAAAATCATCTTAGGGAAGGAGAGGGTATCCTTAACTATGACACTAACACTATCTTGCAGTCCTGAAAACCAACAATAAAAATTTTAATCCGATATTGCTTTTAAGATTTTCTTGAAACTGCTACTAGACCAGATTGATTGATGGATTATAGTAGTTAATAAATTATTAATTTAGACACATCGCAATCAAATTCGCAAAAAAATTAAAATGATCAATATCTTTATTTTGAAGCCAATATGTGGTTCCAGTTTAAAAAAATGTGTTTACTTGTTCGAAGGTGAGAAATTTATGGCCAAAAACCCTGAGAAACGAGAGTATCTAACTGTGACAACCTTTTGTGTCTCAACACTTACATTATTAGTTAATATGTTTAAATGTTAGGGTGTCTGAAGAATATACTTATAAGCAGAAAAAAACAGAAAAAGCAGTATTATAGCGAATTCTTACAAATAATACTTTTGAAGTAAATGTATGTGATCAGAAATTAAAAATGAAAGAATAATATGGAAGGAGTTTTATAAAATCAATCCTGGCTCGTATGTAAACAATGTAAAGCATAGCAACAGAATTTTGATGATGTTATATTACGAGGTAGGAAGAGTATTATAATTACAATTCTAGAATTTACTGTGCAGGATTTTAAGCTATTATATCTTTTAGAAACATATTTCACTTTTCGAAGGAAATATTTTTACTGTAAGCATGATCAGGAATATGAATATAATTCTATAAAAGCAATATGAATATTTAACTACAAGTGAATACATAGCTACTACTATGTCAAAACCCAAAACTCCTGAAATAATTTGAGTTTCTTTTCTTGCTTTACAACAGTTTGTAGGATTCGCTTTACATATTTTGTTCGGAATTTGGAAAAGTATATGACTAACTTTTCATAAAAATACAGCTTTATTCTTCTTACCATTCCAGTGGTACACAAAATACATTATAGTTTTAAATAATTGACTTGACTGGAAAAAAGTAAGTAGAATACAAAGCCAGGTCATTATATTTAAAATGTGGAAATAAACATAATAAATGACAAGATTGGTAGGGTACAATTTATATCGCTTGTATAAGTTTTCATAAACTGGTTGGAATTCTCTACGTTTCAAGTTTTATAGTAGTATGAATGCTTATTTCTTTCAATAATAGGTAGTATATAAAAATAAATTCAGTAGTTGTATGAGGACGTTCGACTCTCGAATTCAGCTGAATCCCTAACATGCACGATGCCCGCTTCCACTTCAGGAGATCGATCAGAATATGGGTGGTAACTGTTGAATGATTCTCGTGCACAGTTTTGGAAATGATAACTTAACCGCTCATCTACACATATTTAGTAAAGGGCAATCAGATTTGATGAAAAGACAAATTATGTGTTTGGATATAAACAAATTAAATTGGGCTTATCCGATTTTATTCTGTCATTTTTGAAAATTCAGGAGAACCGACATTGACTGTTCATTTAAAATTTACAACAAATGTTAATAAACAACTCTGTTTATTTTTCACATCTAGTCAAAAGTACTGCGCACATGCTAAAAATCATTGGAGTTGACTTGATTTGGAATTCATATTCATATACCGCCGTTGTAGAAATGGTATCTATCTCTAGGTTTCATAAAACAGTGACTGCCAATACCAAATATGCATACGAGGAACCAAACTTGGCAAAAGCGAGATGAAATAAGCAACCCAGCGGGATTTTGAGTTGCTGTTGGATATTTGACTATAATTTTGGCGGCCGGTAGTTGGGTATCCAATGTAATAGATGGGAGGTAAGATACCAAAATGTATACTATTGGATCCCGAAGGCAATCTTTTTCAGACTTGGCAGCATTTTAAAATGGAAAACCAATCTGATGGCTTCAGTTTTATTTACAAAATATGACGAAAACTGAAAAAAATTAAAACCTCTCGGATACATCTTTGATCGAAGTAAATCGTTTTACACTAGTAATTTCTTACAAACCCAATATGAAATTCAAGGTTTTTGATGAAATCGATTCTTTCGCCCAAGTGTAGTATAAGGGAGCTACTTAAGGTACTTATAATTCGAAGCATTTAGTTATACGTTAAGCAAAGGAAAAAAAGTAATAAACTGTTTGATATATTATATGCCTGTTAAATGCTCCTTTTAAAAATTTAAATATGATGTTCAATCGTGCTTGCTAAAAAGCACCACAGTCGTCATCGAATAAGCTTCAATCCATTGCACATTATCTGCATTCCAATTAGCAAATACACCATTCCGATAAATAATCTTGGTTCCACAATTTATTTCATTATCCTGAATATAATGCTCACAAAATACAGTCACAATTATTTATTCAATTCATTCCACTTAAAGAATACACACTGCATCAACCAATCTGCACATAGCATTACGCGCAAACTCCATACAAAACTGACGGTCTATAGCAAAAAATGGTTCGTAATGCATGCAGACGTCTCGAAATGAAAGGGTAAGTTTCCAAATATACTTTGCTTCTCCACATTTGTTGGTAGGCTTAAACGAAATATATATGTTCTTTGCCTGCTTTTTCCAGTTGTGATTAGTACACTTTACGGATTCACCAAGTAAGGATAACTTCCCAACCAAACCAAAAGTAATCATTGCATCCACTAACACAAGCAAAGGCATGGTAGCATAAATATATTTGTTAATTAGCCTACGACCTTTGATTGCAATAAAGGCAGCCACAACAAATCCCCAAAAACCAGCAGTTAGTCCAAGGGATAACATGTTAAGACAAAGTTGTCTGGAAATTGTGAATGTAACACGAAAACGCTGATATACGGAAATTATCCTACGGCTGTACTGAAAGTTTTCCGTTAAGCGCAGTTTGGTGAACAAATACGTACATTTTTCACATCTTGTCAAGAGCATTGCACCACATGCTAATATCATTGGAATTGTTCTAGAACATTCGCATGCGGGTGTAGCAGATAAAATTCGAAGTATAAAACTTATTGTTTGAAATGTAGGTGTATTAAATGAAGGCCATATGTTAAAAAGATCCTGGAATATGT
>JAHZMV010000450.1:0-12955 GCA_027743765.1 Coecobrya sp. COE2
GCCTGTTTGTATGCAACATAATTCTCGTTTTACATGCTTTCAGCTTATTTACGAGTATTTAAGCATTCAAGAGACTGCACAGATCTCTAGAGTAATATTGACAAATTATGTAAGTTGTTTACGTTAGTTTCCTCGAAGGGCTTAAAACGAGACGTCTCCTTTAAATAGATTATGATAATGTAAGCTGTAGGGATGGAGAAGGGCTGTTCTTGAAACATAATGACCCTCAACTTATTGAACTCTCAGAATTATGACGCTTGGGATAGACAATATTAGTTGATTTTTCATGGGCACTTTCATGAGAAATATGGTCGCATAATGTGGCAATAAAATTTTCTAAAGTATTAACGATTGTCGGAAAAAGCATGAAAACCGAAAGCACAATAATATGCAATGCGATATGACTGTTGTGGTTTGTCGTACAAGGCCTTTCTGAGTAAATAGCAATTTTACATATTGGTGTGGCAGATCGCGCTATTCAATACTAATGAGACAATTTTAAATTTATGTGCGGCTGTATAATTCTGTTGAAAATGTGGAATATAAAGTTGCTGCATTCGCGGCAGCAGCAGCAGGGGTTCAATCTAGTTGTCATTGAAGATTTTTCCAATTTACTTACCTAAGTACATACATAAAGAAGTCATGTAACTTAGTCAGTCAGGGAATCTTTTTCTTTAGAGATGAGTTGTAAAGGTAAAGGTCAGTCACTCTGTCATGCAACATTTTAGCATAAAAACGCTATCCCGATTGCATAACTATTTAACAGTAACTGAGCCTTGCTCCGTGATCTTTTTCATTGTTCATCTGTTCACAACTACCAAACAAAACATAATATACAGCAGAAAGAGTCAGAGATATAAAGTTATAATAAATTCGCTATTGTTGTGTGACAGAGACTATCCGAAGCAAAATCATTGATTTCAAAGAAAGTTGTAAATGATTATAACAGCATACTCGCACAAGGCGGAAAGCAAAACCATTTTCATCCCTCCTCTGGGAATATTTTATACTTCCAGGATTCCAGAGGTAATTACTGAATTATCTCAATGGTTCAAGACGTAAATTATACATCAAAACACATGCTGGATAGTAGGTGCCAACCGTCCTAATGTTATTTAGAAAGAAAGGATGAATGAACCTTTTCCATTCTGGGGAATCATGAAACAATGAAACTTGTCATATTATACATTACGCCAGCTTCCAAGTAAATCCTCACAGATTTTGACCTCTTTGTAAATGGTCTTCTGCCAAAATTAAAATTAAGAATAACTGGCATTTTGAGAGTACCTTAGCATTAACTGGTAGTAAAAGAACATGTTAGCACACTCATAGTCAGAAGTAATTTAGCGTTTATCGTTATGTTTATTAGTATTATTATTGCATATTATACTACTAATAGTAGTCTACTATGCAGCAACATAACTAATCTACGACAATCAGGAATCCTTTGCCGTAGTCATTTTGAAAGATCCAAATTAGTAACAACGTTTGAGAACTTACCGACACTGATAAAGGCCAACCATAAACCGCCAACCGTGCACTGTACTAACAAGCGTCGCAAAAATGTTTGCAATGAAACTTGTCATATTATACATTACGCCAGCTTCCAAGTAAATCCTCACAGATTTTGACCTCTTTGTAAATGGTCTTCTGCCGAAATAAAAATTAAGAATAACAGGCATTTTGAGAGTACCTTAGCATTAACTGGTAGTAAAAGAACATGTTAGCACACTCATAGTCAGAAATAATTTAACGTTTATCGTTGTGTTTATTAGTATTATTATTGCGTATTATACTGCTATGCAGCAACATAACTAATCTACGACAATCAGGAATCCTTTGCCGTAGTCATTTTGAAAATCCAAATTAGTAACAACGTTTGAGAACTTACCGACACTGATAAAGGCCAACCATAAACCGCCAACCGTGCACTGTACTAACAAGCGTCGCAAAAATGTTTGCACATGGACTCATGGGAATTGATTATGAAGTAATTTATATGGAAGGGAAGGTTTCTTCAGCACTTTGTAAGGCAAACTGGTACTGTCTGTGTCGTTATTTACATTTTGCACTCAATTTTTTTAAATGGTATTATTTTTGTATTTAGTAGACGAGTCGTGACATAACATGATAGGTAAAATAAAATGCTTGCATGGGTATTCAAAGAAGATTTACTTGATGGTAATAGTAGGAGGTTATTTATTGGGTAATAATTGCACAATGATGGGCTGCTACGCACTCCCATTTGCGTCAGAGCCGACGTCACTAACTCATTGAATAGGGCGACACACAAGTAAGTAAGGCAAGTTGTGTGTGAACACTTACTTACCCTTTGCAATTTTTATGATTTTTTCCTTCACTCTTTTTATTACTTATGCATTCATTGTTGTTGTTCAAGACCTGATTCTCTACTAAGTAAATGCAGATGCTGTTGCGGTGGTCCATGCNTAAATGCAGATGCTGTTGCGGTGGTCCATGCAAAATGTCGACTGAGTAAAACAGATTATAATTATGGGGATGCAAATTGCAATAAACGTGTTGTGTGCAAAAAAACGGTGTGCTGGAGAAGATGAAAAATGTGGGTATTATTAGTTAGAAAAACACTTATGCTTCACGTTGTAAACCATACGACTGTTTTATGAGCATGGTACTATGGACTTTCTACCTTTTGTCGACGAAAGGGAAGCAATTAAAGTTTACATTTGAATTTGCTGAGTACAGATATACACGAGACTAACTGAAGGTATGCGCATGTATGGTTAGACTGCGGAGAGTGCATCTAACAATGATTATGTAACAGCGATAACGAAATATCTGCACTGTTCTTCCATGGTTCTGCGATTTCTGCATAGTATCACATTTAGGAAATTGCGCAACTCCTTTCCTGCATTGCATATTACGTCCATGTTTCACATATTTTATGCATATTTGACCCCTTCAACTCTTTCTCTATTCTCTAAACTATTCGACTTCGTGATTCATGGAAATGCAAGTGAAACTAATGCTATATTATCTACACCCTACATATTATAAATATATCTAACCTAAATCAGTAGAACCCCAAACTTACCCTAGTTCAAATGGGTTAAGCGATGAAAATAGTGCATACCTACTAATACTAATACAGCTTGGTGGGAATCTTGTGAGCATGAATCCACCCCATTGCCCATTCATAAATTTCCAGTTATCCCCAATATAATAGAACCCTTACAGTAAGGTGCTCAGACAATGCTAACGAAAGATTTGCAAAAAATACCAACAATTTTTTCCCCTGCTTACTTTTCAAAAGGGCTCGAGACTGCATCCAAATAAAAACTTTTTGGTATGATTGTGGTTTTTAGCCAACATAAATAGGCATGAGACAAAAACGTGTGGTGATGTAAAGCCTCGTATAAGAACACTGCACATCTCTGCTGTTACGTATTTACCAATGTTGTCGAGTTAATTTCATAATTTCAACTAAAATTAAATGAATTGTCTCACAAATAATGGTATATTATACTGATCTGTAAATTCTGATGATTCAATACACACGTCCACTAATTCCTGTACAATTTACTTGGAACAGCGAAAATTAATGGAATTCGTGAATAATATCCTGTTTACGTACACGACAAACAAATATGAGTACAAAAATGTCCTCTTCCGCTCATAATTAGCGTCACCATTTTCAACAGTTATTTTGGATCAGCTTCTTTCCTTGAATAATTAAATGTAATAATATATACCATATCTGTAATTGAAATGACAGCCAATTGGATAAGAGTTGAGTAAGCACAGGCAGAGAAAGCAGTCGTTTCCCTTTCTTCAAAAGCACTGGCCGAATCATAGCTTGAAAAACTCCACATCATTAGCCAAAATGCGAAGTGAAAAATACTGTAATTGGAGCAACCACAACCACAAAATGACACAATTCCACTGCCAGTTGATTATGCGAAGACCATTTTACGTATCATTTCTTTAAAATATTTTAAAATAGTAGAATTATATAAAACAATCGATCATATTACTTTTACAATGGAAATTTTTTGTTTACAATTTTCAGATACTTTGGAGCAAGACGGTCCAGGAAGTTCTTGACAGAGCACTCTATAGATGAAAAAAGAATGAAGATGACGTGAACAAATTATTACCACTATCAGTATTGTTTATGATAAGTATTACTATTAACTTTAGTTTCATAATTGATTGTTAAAAACCTCGTATTATTGAGTATGCATGCGTAAATAAACGCAACAAATGTCACAATACATTTTCCGTTATTTTTTTGTAGAAATAAAAGTGAGCAAATGAAAATAAAGTGGTTTTTATTAATATTATCAGATCATGGTTTTATTCTCTAAGATTTTGCTGCCGCGAATCCATTATCCTTTTTACAATACTTATTTTCAATATATCGACAATAATTTTTTCAGTAGTGAATCATAAATTACAAGTTATGATTTTAAGTATTTTTTATGAACCAATCGTGTTTGTGAGTACTTAGGTAATTTTCAAACGTGAATAAAATTCGTGTTTTCGGAATCACAAACGTTAATTGAAATACGAGCTGAGATAACTGATATTATCCGCATACAATTCACACCCCTTCACAATATAAAATACAGGAAACTTTATATAAAATCAGACTTTAATTAACAATCGTACTAATTTTTATTTATCATATAGCTCTCTACTACTCTACATACCAAACCAACAACAGTAGTTGAGTAGTACCTTTACTGCAAATAGAAGATTTTTTTTGTATTTAACATAACAAGTCACAAAAATTTGGCTAAGACTACTTACTCAAATAAAGTAATGTGCATAATATAGTACACATAAACATACAACTAGAATATTATTTTTGAGCGAATTTTTAATTGCAAATTGGAAAAATAATTATCCAGAATAAAGAATTAAAGTTAGCATTTTGTTGCGGAATAGTAATACATTATTATATGTATCAATCAATACATAACCGAAAAATTAAAACTTATAATTTTCAAAATCATTTGTATGTAAAGCTTCGAATTTAAGTATGTTAGGTAGTTTTATAAGGACTGAGTATTGTGATTTTTTTGTATATAGTATATTACATACAACAACAGAAACAATAATTAGGTATCAACTTTTTTTTTGTATTTTTGCAACAAATCAACATAAAGGAACTTTCTACTGTTTCAACCTGTTTCATCAATCACATAAGTTTGTCTAGTTTTTTTTTAATTACGGTAATAATTGTACTTCCAAGAAGCTATACTCAACGAGCGAGCGATATGACTTGGTAACAGAGAATGAAGATCGCAACTGATTGGGCATTATACTTCGTTCAGCTACTTTTCCTTACCTATCTAATAATTAAAAATGCTTGCACGAGATACAGATTGCTAAATCCAATACATATTAAGAAACATGCTTTTTATCCATACTTTTTTTCAGTTTTTTACAATGAAATTCTTCACCACGTCTGGCCTAATTGACAACAAAGAAAAATGAAAACAACCAATTTGTTTAAAAAAGATTCTTGTGTATTTTAATATAAATTGCTACTTTACTCCCCTTCCAGAAACGAAGACGCACATTTTTATGGCAGTTGCATGCAAATAAAATACTTTGGTGATTTTTTTCTGGCACAGAAAATACTAGTCTCTTCTTCTCTTACAACAAAAGTGCATGAATCTGAAGAAAAACACGGTTTGACTTGCGTATCAATTTACATGGTTTTTAGAACTACATTTCCCTCAAGTTTCACAAAACATAAAAAAACCAAACGAAAACGAATTCAGTTGTCCATAATTTCCCAAAAAATGCCACACGACATGCATTTTAACAACAACTGACAGTATTGCATTTTTTTAATTATAGTAGTGTTTTTTGGAGCGGATAGACTGGTATTTAGGTACAAGTTAATGTGGTTCTGTAATGAAATGATACTCTCTTTTTTCATTAAACATGCAAAGAATTATTTTTTTTTACTGATAACCCGATGGCTTATCCACAACTGCACATCCAGCATAAGAACGACCAACGACCATGGATGATACCAAAAGCGTCCAACAGTCCGTTTTCGGATCGTAGACTTCAACAGAGGCTAAATTGCACGTTCCATCGTCGCCTCCAATCACATACAGCAAGCCATTTAAAGAAACGACTCCTACAAAAAATAATATTTATTTTAAATCCCAACGGAAATCGTTAAAAGTTAATCAAAAATAGAAGCAAGAGGAACACAAAAGAAGAAGAAAAAAAGCAAAAAGTTATTGGCAGCGGTGGGATTCGAACCCACGCCCCCGAAGAGACTGGTGCCTTAAACCAGCGCCTTAGACCGCTCGGCCACGCTACCCTGATATGAGTAGCGTAGCAGAAAATGCTTTTATTTGAGCACGCACGCACTAAGCTTGTCTCTGTTGTTGCTAGTCTACTTTGTCCATTCAAGGACGACACACCAAGTTTGTAGCCAGCTTTACGGTTGTGTGCTTGCAATAAGCGTTATATTTTTTCTGCTTGAATGCTTCTGAAGCTATGTATAACAGACTTTGTTCTTGAAGATAAGCTAATTTTGTTAACGGCAGAAAAACTACAGGGATTGTGACTGTGGAAGGGTTAGTAATGCGTGAAGGAAATGAAAGGAGATGTTTTTATAATGGAGTAGTTATATTTTTACTAACCTGCATTTCTTCTGCAAGTTGCCATATCTGCGACAGCTATTCCAGGTGTTGAGTGCAGGGTCAAATACTTCTACAGATTTCCTGACAATTGGTCCATCATGACCACCAACGGCATACAAGAGTGCATCCAGAACGCCTACACCTGCTCCTGATCGACGCGCTGACATTTCCGCAACCGCTGTCCAATTATCGTTTTCAACATCGTAGCACTCGACGCTGCTCAAACACTGTCTTGATGATCCGTCATAACCGCCGACCTACAAGTCAAAAATACATAAGAAGTTGGTATGTTTCAATTCATGTCTTTCGTAATGAAGTAGATCTGTTGTAACTTATTATTTTTAGAATTGCTTCGACTGAGCCGTAACCTGCAAAACATTATTATACCATCACGTTAACTATAATTTGTTACAGTATAGTACTTGGAGATACAAAGCGTGAGCTATAAATACAAAACGATTAGTACCTGATCGACGTCTAAAGCTAAAAATTCTTCTCCTTCGACTACGTCCGCAAAATGAAACTGAATAAACAAATCCGCCGCCGCCATGAGATCAATACATCCATGTAAATCAGCAAATGCACGAATTCCCAAACAATTAGTTGGATGAAGCTGTGACTTAAGGAAGTCGGAACAGGCCTCTTTCACATCAGATAATTGTAAAAGATTAGCAGCAGGAAGTAGATTCTGAACCGTATCTTCAGTAATACTTATTTGACCCGAATACACATAAGATACGATCATCTGTAACGCAGTTGGGTCAACTCCTTGAATGGTCACCTTCTCCTTTTCTTTCTCTTCAAATGATGTAAACATGGCGTAAAAATACGGAGAACAAGCAGCTAACACCATTCGATGAGCAGGAATTTCAATGTCACAAGCCACAAGAGTGACATCGCACATCATTAGTGTCCTAAAACAAGCAAAAACAATGTAAGCATTCTTAGTCTGAGTCTCAAAAGCAGAAAATAAAATTGTCATTATTTCTTTTAATAATTTAACCTACTTTCTCAAAGTATCCAAAATCCCAAACGCTTTTTCAAAGTGTTGTGTGTTCTTATAAGGAGGTTTATAATCATCCTCCTCAGGTAAATTTGACTGATTCCTTTGAGAGCTTTCATCTAACGAATTCTGGCTGGCATGGCGTAGTAAGAGGCCTATCGAAGCAGGCTCAGGCCCACCGCCCTGGCGACTTACTGTTGCTGATCCTGACCTGTAGACCAACAAACCAAAAAACATAATGTAGATTTTCGTGTTCTCTTAACTTACTCAAATAATATGAAGGTACATTATATGTATTACATATTTATATATAGTTGTTATGAACTTACGTGGATCCAGCGTCTGAAGACGATGAAGACACTGTAGGCTCCATGTTACTCTGATGAAATTGTTTTGGAGAGAGATTTGAATTGAATGACTATTAAAATTGAAATCACTATTTTCCAGCTACGTATGTATGTATCCAAAAAAGTGTAATCATTGGAAAAGATGATTTTTGGTCGTATGTTATTTCTTTGTCCATCCACTTCTTTTATGTATTTCTTCGAACTATATTCCCTATATATTACACTAGTTTCATTGTAGTAACAAAAATATTAGGTAGCATTATCTCCACACTCGGTTGAAGTAGAAGGGGGTTGATGCCCTGCAATGTTGCAACCTTAACAGCAATCATCAATCGGTATCTGTCGGATGCCTGATTGAAATTATTTGCGGTAGCTGAATTTACTTCCGTGGATTGCACACCTGAACTTATACACTTATAAAGAGTTAACCTTAGTACAAACGCGTTGAAAAACTGATAATGAAATTGAAATTACGTACAAGTGTCATTAATCACAGATGAAATCTTCAAACAAAAAATCGTTCAGTAAAAACTTTAGAAGTAACTGAGGGAACTTTGTTTGAAGACCGAAAGGACAGAAGGGATTCAGATTCTACTTCTGGTCAACGAACAAAGAGTACGATCAAATGTGTTCCTTCTTATCTTCAAACAGGTCGCTTGCAGATGAACTAATGTACAATCGAATACACAGGTGATAGGCACAGAAAAGTTAATACTTTCACTAATATGCTTGATTGACTGATAGCTCCACTCCACCAGGAACAGAAAAGTACTTTCAGGATTGCTGCTTCAGAATATTCCCGCACCAAAGATGATTCTTCTTGTCTTTTGCCTTCAATGTTGAGCTGATGACATTCCCTAACGACGCGAAGTTAGTGTGTGTCTTCCTTACAGCGTTGAAATTTGAATCTATCCTGAGTTACTGAAAGAAAATAATAAGCAAAAAAGATCAGCTTTACTTTTCATTTAAATTAGTGTTTACACGCGTACATTGTTAATTATCTTCTTCAATTACCTACTATACATTCAGAAATAGCGTGAGTCTGGCTTTTTGACCTCTCGGGTTCAATGTTTCCATTATTTCCAAGAAGCCTATATAAAAATAAATCACTCACATTAATACAGACACAAACAATGAACTGATGAATGACACTAGATTTAATGGCTGTATATTTAGCCAAACAAGAATATCAAATCAAACTTACCAACAATGTAAATTTCCCCTACATTCCCCCAAATTTTCACTTGACTTATCGTCACTCCTTGACTTTTTATCTGGTCATCAGTAGACAAAAATGTCACGTGCTGCTCCCGTTATAGTTTACGCTACAAACCGTTACCTCTTCTAATTGTTGTCCCTTGTTGAAGAAGACAGGTCTACCCCAATGAAAACACATTAAATCCCCCCAAATTTCCTCAAATTTAACCCTTTTTTCTTTAATACTCCCAAACCACTCCCAAATATAACTTTAACTAACTGCCTAATCGAAAGATAGGTACATTTTGAACGGATAACAGCAACACGTGTAAAAAGACAACTAATTTCTCCCCTTATTCCCGTGACACACAACAAAGCTAAATCCAGTTACACTTTTAATTATACAAATTTCTCTTGAAAATCACACACCTCTCTATAATACTTAATTATTCTTTAAAAACCCCTTTCCTTCTACAAATTTACAAGAATTAAACCTTCTTTTCAGTCGTCAAACCAAAAAAATATATCCGTAAAAGTTAACATGAGTAAATTACAAAGATAATAATTTTTTACGTCATCACAAAAAATCTATACAATTTACAATCTACAATTAATTAACAAGTAAACTAATTATGAGTTAATAACGTCACGTGTGTGATTAAACAGTTTAATAATCTCAGAGAATGGGAATTTGTAACAAAAAAATTAGCAAAAAAATAAGTGGAGAGAAAGATGTAAAAATTTGGAAGGAAAGAAAGAGAGAAAAGGGGATTTTGGTGAAGTGAAGATGAAGGGAAATAAACACAGACTAAAGCGCTCCTTCCACCAAATCAGTTGGGCTCTCCGACGATGACGATGATGATGACGAACAACAAGAAAGAAACTTGTATGCGATGCATTGCAATGCTTGTGAAAATGCATTAGAAGTACTACTTCATTCTGAAATAGAGTCAAACCTCTTTATAGTCACACCCTGTATAAGGGAAAGTAATGTTAAATGAACTTTATTTCAATGTTTTTAATGCGAGTAATATAGTGGAACCTCTGCAAGAGCAAGGTCAAGGGAAGAGAAAAAGATGTTGCTCTAAAGTAGGTCTTGGAGGGCAATTATTTTAGGCAAGTATATTCATATGGGTAAAATTTATGGTTGCTCTTGAGGAGGTTTTGCTTATTGGGATTCCGATAATATTATTACGTAATATAGTTCATAATAAGAAAAATCGTGTTTATATAGAGGATGTGATTATATAGAGGTTTGGCGTTGATGCTGACTTGTTCAATTGCTTTGTTTGGCTGGCTTGCTTGTCTGCTTGTAAAATGTGACCGTTTGTTGTTACCCGTCTGCTGCTGTGCTGTAGTAAGGAGTAAGGATAGTAGGTATGTATAGTTTTATCGAATGGATTACGATGCGATATACGCAATTTTAGCAGAGGAGCTATGATTTATGTACTTACTGCGTATTTTGATTTGAGAATGATACATTGTGTAGATTTGATGATTTTTCCTTATTGTTTTTCTTGTCCATAAAAAACTAGGTATGCTGTAGTTTTGGGTTTTTTGTAAGTTTTTCAGACATGACGGCAGAGCAGAGCGCAAGAACAAAGAGCGAATGCACACGTGTTACTATGCAGGCAGATGCACAGAGAGATGTTCACACTTCACACTTATCATTATCATATTTTTATGCATACGATTGGTAAAAATGATAAAAATGAGTTGTTTTGCTTTTGTGACTATTTGTGAGTTATGCTTTGTTTGGGTATGAATATTCATGAAAACTGAAAGAATAATATTATGGCAAAGCTGGCTTCTTTATGTGATAAACTAGAAGAAAGATCCAGAAATCACAAAAAATAGTTTGCCCTTTGCTGCGAGACTGATTCACATGACTCGTGTGGATGTTTTTCCAGAAATGTGTGAAATCAATGGAAAAAGGAATGACGAGAACGATTCGAGTCGTCTCAGACGACTGATCATAATGAAATCACGATACTGAACACAGGTGTGAGGTTGCATCGTTGGATTTTGTGATAAAGTACCTTGTGGCGATTCTCTTTGTATATACCTAGCTTGGAATTTTGGACTTTTGGAGTTGGGTTCTTTGAAGCAGTATACTGCTACTACTGCAGTAGTATTATACGTTAGTTTAGTAGGCTTGGACAGAGATTTTTCAGGAAACAACAAATCTAAAACTCAGCGAAATGGGGCATATTGAGAATCAACAAAAGTTATAATGTAAAATCATAGTCTTGGATATGGAGTTAAAGATAGTTTAGTTAATGATGCATCATATTAATGAAAATTAGAGTGTAAGTCTGTGGTACTTTCTCTTACTGTTTTATAAACGGGATTTACAAATTGCGCTTTTTAGCTTATAAATCCGGATTAGAATTATACCATAATGTGAAGTGAAAGCTTGCAAGACTGACGGTCTGTTTCCGGTTTAAATGCATGAAAAGAAAAACTGATAAATTATATGAGAGTTTTTTTACACAAATCAATTCTGCAATTTTAGGTTTGCTATTATTGTAGGATGTTACTCCGCATGAGCTTATAATAAACGCCACACGTGCACACCGGTTTCACACGGCACCGTTTATCCATATTATTTATTTGCATGCTATCAAACGCATATACGTATTTATTATAAAATTGCAATGTAAATACATAAAATGACCACCATTTCATGGTTTCTCTATTGTCACTAATGGTGTATGGAATTATGATGACTGGGAATTTTTTTAAAGTTTTAAATATATGAATAATACCTATTATCGTAACGGTTAAGTTATGTTAAAATGTATGCTGTTGAGTAGAAGAAAGTGAATTATTTTTCAGATTATTGTATTATATTGATGGCAACTCAAATTTACACTTGCTCCTGAGTCATCAGTGTCACCATAATTTTTTATGCTTTACACCACCCCCACTTTTCTAGAATTATGCTAACAAAACCTAATCTCTTGCTTGTTTACACAATGAGCTCATGTAATGTATGCGAAATTGTAGACTTTCATTATATGTCAACGTTATTCCGAGCTAAATAATTATTTTCTTTTAGGTCATGTATTGGGTACATAATGTGTGCTTTTACCAGGCGATTTATTAGTTTGGCGCAATAAATGGAATGAGTACGACAAGGTATTTACAATATGATGACTGATGTAGACGTAAAAAATTCGTATGCAAATAATATGTTAGCATATAACCCTCATTCAGTCCACTTTAGATGAAGTTATTTTGTTTGTTATTAAATAAGCACGATTTTAGATTTGCTTTAAACATCAATTAAATTCTGCCAAATGCAAAACCCTATTCTGATACTGACAAATTTTGAGTGAGTGTGCAGTAGAATATCATGTTTCACGTACATGTTTAACTCTCGCTATTTCTGGCAATGTGTTCCACATTTATTGGGTTATTGGGTAACGATTCTAATAAATCATAATGTTATGGATAATTATTATCAAGTTTGTCACAATATATCACTTTCAATTATAGATTGACAAGTAGGAGATGTATAGGAGCACCTTTATGTAGGTATGGTATAGGTTTGCAATACTCTTTTATTGCTAATATTAGCCGTTTTTATCATCGCGACGGATTGACAAATTTTTATTGGGGGTTTGTTTGCGTTGCATATTGTACGAGTAATCTAGTATACTGGCATCTGGAAGTCGATATAACAAGTTGACGTGGCGTTTGAGTTGCAAGTAGGTATGTATGTAGGTATCTTCAATAAGGAGTACCTATGCAAG
>JAHZMV010000451.1:1460-42821 GCA_027743765.1 Coecobrya sp. COE2
GGAAACATCCGCACCAGTAGACAACGAGCCTGCGAACCAAGAAGGACAAATGGAAATAGCCGGACAACAGGACTACCAGCCAGAGAGTCAGGAAGGGCAAATGGAAACATCCGCACCAGTGGACAACAAGCCAGATAACCAAGAAGGTTTAATGGAAATGGGCCAACAATTTAATACCCCGAACGATGTTAGCAGCTGGGGCGAGTCATACACTACGACAACCACAATGCACGAGCCTGAAAGACAAAGACCAGCGCCACCACGTAGTCGTAGCATGTCGTTGGCTGAAATAGGCGGATATGAAGAGAGGAGGCCTAAGCCGTTCGTATGCTACGCAGGAGAAAGAGCAGAAAGAAGAGCGCAAATCCCAAGGGCAGCACCAAGGGCAGTGCAGGCTCCACAAATGCCTCCTATCGAAGAGATATCAGTGACCATTGCTGACTTGGACTTGAGTCCATACGATTTAGCAAATCCTTATGATACAAAAGTAGTTGTGGAAAACAACAGAATTAGAAAAGTGAGGGGTTTGCAAGTGGTCGAAGAACTGGACCCAGAAGCACTTGTCGCGGATTATGAACTTTTGAAAGAAAGGGTGATAGCTCAGACAATAAGGATTTCTGAGCTTGAGGGAGCATCATCATATTACAACGGGAGCACCGCAGGTTTCGGATTATAATGACTTTATATTTTATAGAATTTAATAAGAGCAGTAATCGTAAATGATATAGTAGAATTAAATAAAAAGGATTTGTCTGTCTACATTAGTGACAACAGCGATACTTATCTTCGAAGTGCAAATTATTAATTACATTAGATCATGGCTTGTTAAGTAACAAATCGTAAATAACAATAACAATATAGCGAGCGTTATTTTTATAAAATAATAGTTAACTAAACAATATTACGATTATTATCACTTTTCCCTCACATTCATATCATTTTTTCTACCATTTACTTGAAGATTATACTGAAGTACATATAATATAATTTTAGTATTAAATAGTACTGAAATCTAGAGTTTTCATTTAAAAATAATTATTCTCCTTAGTTTATAACTTGTAATAATAATGTGTCTGGTACGATATACTGGCCTACAGAGGAAAAAACTGCATTTAAAAAACAAATGAACGCGATGGATGAAATTTAATGAGAAATGGGTATATACTTTTTCCATAACATACCATTATGGAAGGACAAAGGCATTTTAGGCATCTATTTTTATATTGCATGTTTTCAAGGAGCAAAGTATTGCCAAAATATTTTGCTCTAGGTTTCTTTCTTTTTCTTGTATTAATCTGTTATCATCTCGTTCTCTCTTGAATTGTAAATATTTCATTCATTCAATTATTTCAGTACAATAATTTGTGAAGTATTGTATTTTATTCAATGGCTTGCTTGTCATTTCATAGACTCACTTAAATATTTTAATTGACAGCAAATATGGATTACTGAAAATAAATTATTAAAAAATTAAATTTAAATGTATGTCCAAGAAGAAGAAAAAAGGTCTAGCATTATTTCCAAGCCTGTATCATTTATCATTTTTAGGTACTATCTCTTGCTAGTGGAGATTTTGTTTTTTATTAAACAATTATTATTTTTTTGCCGAGATGAGGATCATTCGTACAGTCCCGGAGTGCCTCAAAAACTAAAATTTTCTTCATTCCATTTTCCTTTGATTCCATTCCGCTTTTAGGTAAGTTTGCATATAAGAGGTAATCATTTGAGTTCTTGAGGGCAATATGAGTCCAGAAGATGTCGATTAAGATGCTCATATTTTCTCGTCCTCTTCTTCAATAATAGTAGGATTGTCTCTGCTGCCATTCAGATCTGATGGAGATAACGAGTTATTGTTTGCCTCACTAGTCTCGTCCCCCTCCTCCTGATCTTCCGCTGGAGGAGTGGTTTCTTCCGCTCCATCTTCTGACGAAGGCATTGCAGGTGGGGGTGGAGACGGTGTTCGTGATTCTCCCGTCACCTCGGGTCGCGGTGACTCAGCACGTGCCATCAGTTCTTTGAGGTCAGGAGCTAAAATGTCCTTGACTTCAGGTCTCATAACCAAGTGCTACAAGACAAGACATGTAATTAGAAAATGTACACTATTGCATTATCACAAACTCTTAAAATAGAATGCATGTAAAGTTCTTACTTGCAAAATATCTGAAAGACTAAGCACCCCCACAACTTTCTCTTGATCATCTACTACCACAAGACGATGAACCTCAGCCTTCACAATTCTCTCCATAATTACAAACAGTGTTTCATCCAGTGTGCACTTATGGACCCCTTCAAACCATTCGTTTCGATGCTCATTTGCCTATAAAAGTATTTGACAAAGGTTCGATTAGTAAATATACATTGTACGCTATTAGAATACATATTGCGCCAATTTGGAAGTAATATTTACCTGCTTTAACGTGTATCTAGAGAAGAAAACAAAGCTGCCGGTTATTATATGCTCATTTATGTTCCTATATTCATTGACATACATACTCGTGATAAATTATGGACTTACGTAGAGGAAGAGGAATTTAAGGATCCTTTTATGTGTCAGTATGTGAAGAACATTGCCAGTCTGTTGGTCAATAATAGGTAACCTATAGGTAGAAAACAGAAACGAGAATCAACCTATCGTTTTCTCCTGTCATTAATTAACAGGAGTAATATGCCTTTTATGTATTCATGTATTCAATTCTGATAATAAATTATGTATATTCCTCATGTATGTATGTATCCTCACCTGTGTATCCTATTATTTACCAGTGAACAAATTGCGTCAAAAAGTGAGGCGTCTGGGTCAATGAAAATTAGCGGTTGTTTGTCTTGTAGAAATCTTCTGCGCCACGTTTCAATCCTGTGTTCTTCCAGTTCGGACATCCGTCCAGCAGAATCATGGTACATGGCATGTAGAACACGGATAAAGTCTGTGATCGTCAACATGCCTACAAACTGCCTAACAGAACTGTCCCAAAGCGGTGCAGCACGAACGCCTACAAATTGTACATAAAACAAGCATCCATATAATCACCACGAAACATTTTGTCTCTCAAGTAGGTATAAGGTAGTGAGCTTACCGTTGTAGACAAGAGCAAAAAATGCCTTTTTGACGAGCAACTGTGTGTCAAAAACAACCAGTTTGGCTGAAGTAGGTATCAGGTCATAGCACTTGTGGAATTTGAAAAATTTGACTAAAATTTCCGTCTGATCCTCCTCTGTAACAAAAAAATAAAACAAACCATGCATTTAGTATGCTACCCAGTAATTTCCCATATCGTGCAAAGGCTTTCTCTGTTAACGAATCATTGATTTTTCATATAGAAAATATGTAGCACATGCCCCATAACAGCTTATTAATCTCATGAACTTCGACACTATCATCAAAGTCTCGTATTTGGCATAATGAATCATTGATTTTTCATATAGAAAATATGTAGCACATGCCCCATAACAGCTTATTAATCTCATGAACTTCGACACTATCATCAAAGTCTCGTATTTGGCCGAGGTTGTACACACTGCCATCACCTCCAATTGCCACATTATAATGTGTGGAATAAAAGGATAAATGGATCATCTCACTGGCTTATTCTCACAACTTGCACTTCCCTGCCTACTGTCCTTTCCTCTTCCGCCTGCACTTCTATCACTAGTTCTCCTATTACCACCACTGCCACTATTTCTTCCCTTTACAGCTTTCTTCCGCAACAACAGTTCGCGTACACTCAAAGACATCAGCCACATTATAATTATCCCTCGTCTTTCTCCCGTTATCTAACAAGATTTCTCCTGCTTCCACAACATTTACCTCAACTTGTAGTACTAGCACACAAGAGCACGTTGTTCCTTCTCTCCCCAGTAATGATAACAAACTCATTAGGAAATTTTTTGATAACGTGAAAACATATATATAGTCAAACACACAAATAAAAATTCTATTTTTATTCACATGACCGTGGGCTCAGCGGAGGCCTATCAGTATCAGTCAGCTTCTCTCTTCCTCACAAATTTTTAACTATCATCATCGTTTAGAAACAGCTCACAAAAGCTCCTTTCTATCATTCCGCCACAACTCCTATTTTCAACAACAACAACAACATCCACTAACCGCAGCAGTCTCTCTACATGAAAATCATTTGACAACTATTTAGCCTCCTGCTCACCACAGTCAAAATCCACCACTTCAAACTTGGTCAGTTTCACTTGGTTGCAGATTGAAAAATTTAATAAAAACCTGGCTCCCAGTCTGTATGAATGACTCAGTCACAAAGACGAGAGTGCAGTGCAGAGCATTTTCATGCAACTTGCATAACACGTCTTGTTTCTTTAAAACACATACAAACACGAGAACAAAAAACAATTAACCGGTTCTTGCATCAGTCTCCACTGCCTAAAACCAATTTATTAACATGTAAACTCTTCGTCTTCTTCTCCTACACTACATGAGCTCAGGCACAGCACTAAACGTGGAATGCAAACATGGATTTTATTAAAATAAAATCGAAAGAGGACATACATGGACACACGAAGCAGCCCAATATAATATGATCCCAATCATCATAATAACAAGACCAACAAGGTGAACAAACAACAAGAAGTGTATTGGAGAGGACCCAGTAGGCAGGTTTGTAAAGAAGAAGAAAAAAATAACCAGAATTTGTAGTCGAAGACGGAGCAAGTCAACACAGTAACATTACTGGCTTATATAACCAGGAGAAGAGAGAGAGAAATAAGGAATGTTTTCTCTTTCAATCTCCTTATTATTATCAAGATACATGTAAAATGTACATGTATATAAATAAGGTTGATATGTATCAGCGTTAAAGGTGCATAACTAATGATGATGATGAACTATGTACACACAAGTGTAGTCTATATAACGCTGACTGACTGGTGAAACATGTAGTCAGTTTACGTTCTATGGAATATGGAACTACTTTTCTTCCACACGACCACGGATGGTCTTCACTGCGCTGCTGTTGTGTGTTCCACTATACCATTTCCGAGTACGACAGCAGAGTGGAGAGAAGACGCGAAAGAAGAGAAGCAGCAGCGAACAAACAGCGAGAGGGCTGGACACGCAGACGCCATCGTATTATCATCATGCTATGATATTTTTGCTTCCTACTTGTTCATAAATGTTCCATATTCCACAAAAGCGATATATTTTTTTCCCTATCCATGAACCTTATACACTATAAATGGGAAAGACAAAGTGAACACACTATTATTTATTTACTGTGTGTGTCATAATAATATTCGCTTGGCCAATACATGATGATGACCATGTTAGCGCTTTGCTATCTTAACAGATATCTCCTCAATAATGCATAATAATAATAGCAGGCCTCTCTAACGTAAAATTTTATTATAATAACAACATAAACAATTTTCTACTAATGCTTCCTCCGTTGTTAGTTAGTTAGCTCTGTGCTGCTCTGCTATACAATATATAGATTGACATTTTTCGTTTTGAGAGTGTACACACATGTCGAAAAAATTGTACATTTTACATATGGAATATTTTTTTAACTAAGCTGCCTTTTTATTACTTCAACTAACCACACGCAGAGGCTTCATGGCAGTTTTGTTTGGTTTAAACTGCGTTTGGCAACAGCCTAAGCACACATAACATTCATTTAATTTTTTCCCTTTCGTTTTTGTATTTACCAACTTTATCATATCAACAGAAACTCAAGTCGCTTTCTTGTAGAAACGAACGACGGACGATGATGTTTACACACATTTAGTTTTTTTTCTTTTTGTTTATTTGCCAGTTCATTATATAAACAGATGAAAGGAAGATAATAATATATATGATATGCAAGCAGGCAACTCGCAACTCAAGCATACATCATCATCATGCCTATCCAACTTATTCGTTATTATGCCTACCTATATATAATATCTTTATAATGTATGCGGAAAAATCCCCAGTGAAGAAAGAATGAATATATTATAATGTACCAGGAAGAAATAATAAAAAGAAAATTCTCTATACGGAGCAATCCATTCAGGGCTTTTATTAGAGTAGGAAACTGGGAATGAGAAATGGCATCGGCAGTGCACAGAGCGGAGAGCGAGTCACAGTCAACAGGATTTTTAGGATATGAAGCGGAGCCGCAAACGGGGATCATGATTATGCTAGGTATTTATGTTGGTGATCATCATCAACCATCATCGTGCATATACATATTCTTCACCTTCAACACTAGCTACTACTCTACTTCTTTCATCATGCAGACACGGCGACACAGTCCATTATTTTGCAAAGGTAACTCGCTAAAAGCCATGCTGCTGCTCCCGCCATACACATTACAGTTATGAAGAGACGAGATTAAATGGATACGACACTGGCAAGGAGTAACACAACGTGAGCTTTAGCAACGAAAAGGCAGCAGCTTTATTCGTAACAGTGTAAAAAGGAAATAATATAGATATAATGTATATAGGTGATGGTAAAGTTTCTTTGCATTTTGGGAGCGATATTATGTGCATTCTGCATATCCACATCCTCATGCAGCGTTGTGAATATATTATGAATCTACATATATTAACTTCCTTTCATGATGATCCTCATCATTCATTTAGACAACATCAACAGCGTAGAATCGCTGGTACCAATATTCTACTCTTCTCATGTGTCCTTTCTCCTCTTCCTTCCAAAATCTACAAAAACCCTACCAAACAATACTAATAATTCGCTTTCCTTTATTATTATATCCTTGGTCCTGGCAAAAAGGGAGGATTACAAAATTCATTGCATTCCTGTCTTATTTCCCGAGCTTAAAACCCTCACAACGCAACACTAAATAATAAAAAAGGGAATGTATGGAAATGGAAATGAGGAAAAGGAAATTGAAGACGAATACGGGTCTAAAGAAACTGTTTAGAGTTATGTATATTGTTATACACAAGCATAATAAGTAGTAATATTAAGCACGGAACTTCTTACATTTATTCGCTTGAACTGCCAAAAGCCTTGCACAACATCTCCCACAAAATAACACCACTGCCACCTCTTTGTCTGCTTTTACATGGCACCGTGACATGGCATGGCGTACGTGATGTGAGCCATGATTGCCTCCAACCTAGAGCCATACTAGAAGCTACTGACTATTTTCTACTTCCACATATTTTTGGAAAAAATCGTGCCTACCTTGCTGCTAGAATTACCTAACTCGACAAAAATGACATGGTGCTGATCATCTTCATTTGGAAAACATTCCATTTTTTCTAACCCAATTATAGTTTGGTACAGTAGGCAAGCACCCACAGAAAAAAGGAAAATAAACGCAAAAAACTGTATAATGTAATTTTGAACAGAAAAAAGTACAGGAAAATCAAGAGTGAAACACACAGCTGCTGTCACTCAACAGAAAGTAGGGAAAAGTCATAATATAAAATATGCCAAGTTTTCTCATAAAATACAGTGTTGTTTATCTGACGTATTTATGCGAGCATGTATGCATGCAGACGTTTCACAGTACTCATTCAAACCATCCATCACTTCACTGAAGATAAAATACACTCGTGCAAAAATCAATTTTCTCTCATTTTATTCCTACATGCATCCCTGCTTACAATTTTCAGTTTATCTCTCCATGTAAATATTTTTGCGCCTAACAAGAACCATTATTTGTCGTAAGTAATTTACTGAAATGTAAAAGCGGGTTTACATCATCCTTCACCGATCATAACATTGCCCAGAGATTTCCAAGAACTATTATACAAAACCCTTCCAATTGGATTAAAGGATTCCAAGAACTGAATATAATGGGAATTGTCCAGTTTTATACATGTGTACACAACTGAATGATAATAAACCGAGGCACCGTCCTATTTACAGAAAAAGACTGTCTGTCTACCTACAGCCATTCCAATCTCTTTCTTCCATCATAATTTGTTTTTATGAAAAAGTATAAACACTGACGGGATGTGGCATCTACGACAATTCTGGTGGTCCATTGCTTCCTTCCATTTGATAAACATGTACTTATAAACGCTACCCATGCATGAATGTGTGAGCCTCATTTTATATCAAAATTGATGATCAATGTTAATGTTCATATGACTATGATGAATGATGATGTGACTACACAAGCAGAAAATAACAGGAAACAAATTTGTTATTTGCAAAAATACATAACGTACAACCTTTCACTTTTATCTAAAAGAGTGAAAACTTTTTTGTGCTTCAAAACTCAACGGGGAACAAAAGAGCAACAAAAATAGATTTGCGAGCGAATTTCTCGTTGGCAAAGCGGAGTGAGGAAGAAATAACGAACAACAAGCGAACCGCGCGTCCTCACTGATGCTGCTATTTGTGCAGATCGAGTCGAGTGGAAGCTTTCATTAATTTAAATTAATTAATGCAATATATAACGACCTAAATATAATGTATATTGTGATGAGGGGAAGAGCTCACAGTGAAAAAAGAAGAGTGCTAACTAACAAACAGCCATACATCAGTAACGATGATTATAAAAACAGGCCTCGTAGTGTTCTCTACCGAAAAGGAAAAGAAGATGATTCAATAGACAGACCACCAGCACAACGGTGCATATAATAAAATTCATACATGTTGCTTCTCCGTCTCAGATAGATGAAAGGCCAAAAAGTAAACAGCCATAAACATTTCCATGCTCGTGCAATCAATGTAAAAATTATTTGCATTTTGCAGAACGTAAAAAACGATACAGTTATTGGCAAAAAATATGCAATGCAGGATGCTCAGGAGATTCAGAATCAGTTTGTTGTTACAAGACTAGTAGTTACATTAAAGTTTATAATGTGGTGGGAAAAACACAAACCTCGATAGGATGGAAATTATGGTTGTTGCTGTATTATTCTACTTGTATAGAAGATACGGTAACTTTATATGAGGAAAGAGGAAATATTATTGCGCTTTATGTTTAAGCTATTTGAATCACATATTTTCGTGGTTCGTTCCAAGTTATGCACGTACCATCCTCCATATAATCCCCAAAGAACTATTAAGACAGGATGAAAATGTGTAGGTGGATTTGACATTACATATAAGCAATAACAATTAGACGTGGTTATGTGAACGATAAGTATCTAGAGAAGGCAATCAACCAACCTTTTGCCTTCAATGAATCAAAAGCTGCTATGAGGCTTTTAAAGATTAATGAACTTGCTTTCAACCTTTACATATAGAGTTGCATATTATTTATGATGCTTACCACTTAGGGTTAGAATCCTCTCCAAGAATGGATCCGCCACTGGAAGCTAAATGGACGTGAGAAGAAAAGAGGAAACAAAACAATTAGTTTTCAATTTCAACTGAATATTGCACAAGAGCAGTTTGAGTTATATGATGAGCAATTATATTTATAGGTGCTTCAACAAAAACATTCGCTGTTTTCATTGCATTGAAAACTCATCTTATGACTCATCAGGAAAAGAGAATTTGCAAGTCCACGTATAATATTATTTTTATATTATACGTGTATTTTATTAGGTAGTTTTGGGAAAATTGGACTTACTCCTCTAGAATCTCGGAAGAGAATGGCCGCATGTGCTGGATCAATAAGAGCGTCTGCAGGTCTGTGAGAATGAAGAGATCCTCGTCGACCTAAAAACATATGGATAATTTAATTACAACATCATCATCACCACATATAAAGCATCCTTTCACATAATATGGTTTCTCTCTCTATGTGTGTTCCACTCCATCTTTTTTCTGATTTACCGTCATCAGGAAAGTGAGTGATTACAATTTACGAGGGGAGGACAACACGAACCCGTTCTCTTCTAAAGTATAACTTTTCGTTTTTTGAGTAGGAGTAGGAGCAACTTTGTTTTTCAACGTTTGCCCTAATTTGCTTTCACTCTGTCTCTGACAATTTTCCCTAATGTACATCTTAATTAAGTTAAAAGTGACTACTACACAAGTTTTCTCTGTATTAAAAAGGGCCATTTTTGGTTTGTCTTTCCAGAGTGCTAGAAAAGAAAGTAGTGCTAAAGACACACTCTATTTTATCCTTTATTTATAACTATTTACCCATTTCATGAAGAATGGCTTGATAAATCGTCTTGGGAGTCCAGTCTTGTCCTTCCTCTGGCACTTTCTCATTCTGTAGCATTTTCTCCTTTTGTTGATCTTTTTTGTTGTCATTCCGAATCCATTCGTGATTCTCTGAAAAGCGCCGCCGCCTTAGTTCCCTACGTGCATACACAAAGTCCACCGACTGACTTCTAACCCGGGCTGGAAGATCGTGGTAGTATGCATAGTAATTAGGTCGGCATGGGTATCGTCCACCTCTCACGTCGAACCGATCTTCGGCTGCCTGTGGATTCTCACTTTCCCCGTTACCTTCTTCATCATCGTCCCCTGACTCGCTACAAGACTCGCTTCCGGACGCTGAACATGATGAACAACTATGACAATCCTCAGAATCAGATCGAGAATTGGTCACGTCGGTTAGTGTAGAAGCTCTTGAATGAACTGCTTTCCTCGGTGAAGTCACTGGACTTAACGATTCCTCTCTGTCGTCCGCATTAAATCTTTCCGATGACATTTTAAACTGACATTGGACCTCCTCACTTTCCCCTACTTTGCTGTTTTCAAGAACAGCACTGCTGCTTTCATTTTTCTTTCCATTTTCACCTTTATCCTCCTTTTCCTTATTGTCCTTTTTGGATTTCCCTTTGAAATGATGACCAGGGCTGCTCCATTTCATTAGCTGACGGAAAATTCCTTTTTTCCGTTTACCCCCTTCATCACTCTTGTCACTGGAACCACTATCTCTTCTATCCCGGTCGTAATCCTCCATAATTCTCGTTGTCGCTGCATTGGTTGCACTTTCCTCACTATCTTTCCTTCCTCTCCGTCCATTCGACGAAGAATATGAGCTGCCTCCACTATCCCTCCTTTCTACGCTTCCTCGCCCGCTGCTTCCACCACTTCCCCTTCTGTCTCGTTCGGAACATGCACTCCCTCCACTGTCACGTCTAAACGGACCTGTGGGATACCATCCCGCACCGGTGGAATTCGACAATGGAGACAATGAACCGCCCGTTATAACTGATCTATGTGGCATGATTGTAGTTGTTCTGCTGTGAAGTGCTCCTTTTTCTCTTGTAACAGCTTGTTGCTGTTGTTGCGGATGATGATCGCCCAACGATGACTGATGATGTAGATGCTTACCACTACTGCTACTACTACCAACTGAAAATGATGGCACTCCTAACGAGGGTGCTACAAGCCGATGCTGATGACGATGATGGTGTTGATGATGACTACTACTGTGATGTCGATTCTCTTTAGAATTTTTCGAGTACATTTAGTTTTTCTCCTTGCAAAAATATTTCTTTCAAGAAAAAGCTCACACGAGGACGAATTCGAATATTATCAATTCTCGTTCGCTCATGTAGTAAAGTTGTCGCAAGGGGAAAACATTTCGCACTTTTTATAAACAACTATAAACATTTCAGTGTAAACACACATTTTTGGCTTATGCTCACTCAACTCAAGGCAAAAAATCTGCCGTAAAACTGCGTGCAAGGTTTACTGTTTTTTTGTTGTACTTTCTATTTTCTTTAAAGGTGACAAATGACATGAATGAGGTACAGGATTAGAGCAGCGGTATGTCGAGGTAACATTGTAGCAAGTACTGTACTAAAAGTAGGTACACGAGTTGTCAATATACTTTGTTTCGTTATTTTATTGAGCTACAAGTTTAGGAAAGAGTATTTCGTAGTGGCTTTAGCATTCTCTTTTGTACTACAAAAATATGTGCCTAAATACTTTTTTATATAGTTTCTTGTATACAGGCTATAGTAGATATATGGTACTTTTCCCGTTTTGTACACAACGTTTTACATGAAATGATTGATAGTAAAGTAATATTTATTTCTAAACAATAATAGCTATATTGGATAATAATATGTATGTATGTGGATTATGATTGCAAGATCCAGTCATAAAGCCCAGTCCTGTTGCATGACAGGTGTCATCACAGTATATTAAATACCCATTTTTCTTCGTTTCTTTTGTACCACAAACCAATTCATGTCACGAGGAAATTCGAAAAAGTCAAAACCATGCGGTACTATTCTGTTGACAATAAAGTCTACTATTTCACTAGACAAGTTAAAATATCACCCACAAACACTGTTGTATTCTAAATACTAGAGTTTATTGACATAGAAAATGTAATTTTTGACTTGTGCACTTTTTCTCAGGTAACAGGTAACGATACAAAATCTAAACCTTGTTACAGTACAATTTTTCATACTAAAACGGCAAACATGGAAGAAGGAAAATCATAGTTGAAAGCATTACGGCTTTAATTACTTCTTTACGTTTGGCAGGCTGGATATTGTTCCGCGTGTATGTACACTACTCAAGCCACTGAAGCTGACTGGCCTCTCTTTGTCTCTTGCTTCCTTCTTATAGTTCAATTTTGCGAGATAAAATGCGTTGCTTCAAGTAAAATTTATGATTATTTTTATTATTTTATGCCAGGCTTATAAGGACTATTAGTTGATGGAATATCTCACATAAAATAAAATTGAAATTGCTGTCTCTCGCTGACTCACAATCACTAACGAATGAATAATGCCGGTATCCCAATTACATAATCAATGTCAGTAACAAATGAAAAATGTTACACGCATACTTTTATGAAATACATACGTCACTCAAACAAAACTTTTTTTGTTTCGAAGGTGCAAATATACTTGTTTTTATGAAGGTAGACAAGAAATGCCCGTCACAGTTGTCGTAAAACGCTTAAGTCGTGGTTGCAGTGTGTACACGTGAGTACAACTGTTTTGGTTTATAAAAGTTTGTTACAAGTTTATATAGTCAGGTTTGTAGCTTAGCCTTGGCGATTTCACAACTCACAACCTTCACTGGACCACGCACGACGATATGTATCCAAACATTTAATGATCTGTAGTAAATATGTAAGTACACCGGCACAAGTCAACTGGCCACAAATGATGTGCAACACTTCAGGATAAAAAATGAAATGAAATTGTATCATAATCTGTTTTATTAAACTGGAATCATTTTAAGCTGTGCTGTCCGTACAAGTACATCCTTCTTAACTATTTCTACTTACTTACGTACTATCCTCTCATTCAATGTGGCTTTTCATCTATAGACATGCTTTGCCTGTTATTATACCACTCATTTTAGTTCCTGATCACAATCGTGTTTTACAATCACAATTTTCACCGAAACATGCTATACAACGAATGCAATGATTTTTTAAACAAAGTCAGATTAACATGCATTTACGCAATTGGTTACGTTTGTTTGAAGCCACATGCATGGTATCAAAACAAACAATATTAAACAGAGGGCACACTTATGTGAAAGCTTTCGTACGGATAGCTAAACAACAGGCACGAGCCCAGTCCCCGTTCTAAACGTTTCCCCCCGATTATCAACGGTAATTGCAAATATTTGCTCTTCTCATTACTTCAATTTCGTCATTGAACTCGACTCTTTTTTTGTGCAAAATATAACAAACTGATAAGTTGATACGCTAACAACATTTTGCCAATAATATACTTGAATGTAAGACAACACTTTGGATTGGTTTATTCGTTCAAAGGATTTTCTCGTCTATGTCGCCGAGATAAAAATGCTGAATGCTGACAGTTTCCAATAATACAACTCACTTGTTTACGCTCGTGTGCAATCCAAGATAATCCCTACACAGCAAGCTCTACTTACAGAGAACAACAAAGTCATTTCAAGAAAGTAAAAAGAGATCGATTACACGGACTTGCTGTTGTTGTTGCCGATTTGCTCATTTTTCCTACAAGATGAAGTAAAGGAACAAGAGTCATCAGTAGAGAAGTCAGGGTTTTCAGATAAAATTTGACTCGTGCAAAATCTTTTACGACATTCCATCAGATAGGAAGATATGATTTTAAACAGAAAACTGTTATAGAGTATATACGCAGCTATCAGCTCAAACCAACAGTCAGTCAAGTGCGTTTTGTTAAAAGTGAGTAAACAACTCTGAATACATAAATGTAATGAAGTATAGTAAAAACTCCAGCCAGTGCGAGGAAAATGAGAAAAACAAGTTGGGTTTAATGATTACAATACGATGATCATGGTACTGTGATGCTTTTAAGCTGCACAATACACGCCTTTGCTTTTGACTGTTATCTGTTATTTGCAAGAAGGCGAGATGAACCTACTAAAGTACATAGGTGGGCATGGAGGTATAAGCACTTTGCAAATGATATTGATGGATAAATAAAGGATGCAGTCATTTCAAGCTCTGCATACCACACTCTACATATTTGCAATAATAAACGCAAAAGTTACTTTTTCAGTCCATGACATGAGGATTTTATCTCATCAGAATTACTTGCAATCAACAAAACAGCGTGTACTGCTACTTCTTCCATAGATAGCCATGCATGGTTAACTTTCATTTATCCTTCCAATTTTATTTTGCAAGAAGCACAAGACTTTTCAAAAACAGAGATAAAAGCAGAATGTAATATTAATACTGGCGTCGTCAAGCGAGCTTATTTCAGTCTTCCCTTTTGATGTTCTTAGTTTCATCAAATTGGTTCTGAATAGCTGGATACCACATGCATAATATGCGGTATTTAATGAATATGTATATGCAACATGGTATGTGGAGAAGGGAGTTAAATGGCGTGTGGTCGTGGTTCAATAAAAACAACATAGAAAACAAGACTACTACTGGCAAGACTAATACTAAGCCAAAAAAACGCCAAAAAAGACAGGTAATAACGTGCCCATAGTGTAAAGGGAAGCACACTAGTACACAAAGCGACACAGTTTTTCTTTTTATCATGTCATGCTTGTTTTTGTGTCCCTCTCTCTATATATTCTTGAATATAGCCAAATACCGTAGGGAATTTGAATTACAAACTTGTGGTAGTAAAACACAAATACACCACGGACATTATAGTAGACATGACTGCGACGACTTTTGACTGACTGTCGAACTGAACTACAACAACTGGTATTAGCAAAAATACTACTGACGGTGCTACGCTGACGGTTTGCTATTGGTCTTACACAATCGCCACGCTATGTACTTTTTGAGTATCCATCTAGAGCAGGAGTGAGCTGACTTTGTAAATTATTTTCAAGGTCTTTTCAACACTGACAAAAAACAATCCCTCTCTCTCTCTTTACCCATCTCCCTCGCATTATGTTCCGACTGACTCATTCCTATAAATCTTTTCTGGAGCTCTTAAAATTTTTTTTAAACCTGGATTGGATGGATACTATCTCTCGTCGTAAGCATTTTTGATGTACATAAGATATGTATGTATACAGTCAAGATTACATCAGAATAGGATATCTCATTCATTTTTTATAGTAGATTCCATTAACACTAATGCTGTAATATCTTTGCGATTTTTGGAGAATGAATGTCAGAACAGAATTAGTATTGCTCCTGGTCGCGAGGACTGTATACTGTACAACGATGATAATTAGCAAATGTAATGATGCTATCCCCTAAATATAATGATAATAATAATTTGCAATTCTATATAATTTTTCTCCTTAATATAAAACCATGATAATGACCACACACACCACCAAAACCATTTAACTTTTATGGCTTTACCATAAAATGGAAAACTCCAGCCATCGCACCCACAAGACCATCAACCATCCTGATAAAATGTAATTACCGTTAATGACTTTGCCAAATTCATCATGTAACGGAATGGAAAACGAAATGACAAGCCAAAAATACATACCTACATATCTACATTGAATATATCTAAGTATATAATAAAATGTCATTTCATCAACAGAAAAAATACCTAAAACAGCAATTATTGTTTTCCAGATGCAAGATGCAATTTACTGCGCAGTTTGTAAATCGTTATCACTTGTAACCATGCTGGATTTTCCTAATAATCGTTTTGTGATATCTTCTCTCAGTAGAACATTTATTTGAATAAACGAGAAAGGCTTCAGGAATATGATGTGTGAAACCTTCCAAGATAGAAATTCAAAATGTAATCTCAATTGTAGTAAAAAATGCCATTCCATCATTCATTCGTTGAAGCTTGACTGTGCACACAAAATGCTAAAATTATTATTGCCCCTCATGACCATCAAAAATGTTCCGAGTTATCATTATCGTTGCAACATTATCGCAAAAACTGATGATGCGCTGTTTGTTGAAAGAGAATAAAACTTCAAACTTATTGACAGCATTGACAGGTTGACTGCTGACAATTATAAAAATAAAAAAGTAGAGCTATTATCCATAGTAGTGAATCCGTAGTGAATAATGGCCAAATGGAAAAATTCCAGATGGCATGTAGACAATGTTGAACGAATTACAAACTCAATACCAATAAAACATTTACCACAAAAAATGCTCGGCTGAATTCCTAAAACCACAAACTATGAAACAGAAACTTTCTATCTTTTAAAAAAGTAACATTCGTGAAAATAGTTTCAAAAAGAATGATCGTCCATCATCACGTTATTCTCATCCTGTCAATTTTAGAAATGGCCTATGAATACCAACTCGAAACATTTTTTTATAAAATAAAGTGTTGACTACTACACAACTACAACACACGTACAGCAAACATGCATGGGAGAAACAACTTTCTTTAATTCTAAACACACACAAATGAAAAACAAGCTAAAGCATTTACCTTCATTCAAGCAGTACAATGCCCTATAAATTTTAGGTGTTTTGCTGGAGAATGTTGCGTTTTACGATTGCCATTTTCTGAATGCATGAAAGCTTTTCTCCTTTTCTCACGCTTCGTAAACAAAAACCATAAATTGCTTTTTTATGTTTCTTTTCTATATCCCTACATTACATCGTCACGCCGAGCTTTTCATGTGCAGTAGAGTATAACTTGTAAGCAAAAAGTTAAAGAGCTATACATATACATACACATGTTTGTAATTTTAACATAAGACCCAATCAATTCATTGGACTATTTACCAAGATTAATACAACTCCTCAGGAAATGACAAATAATCCAGAAACCAACAACGAGCAACACAACAACAAAAGTCTATAGTAAAAGACTTACACAAGGAGTTTGTGTTGACATTTAAGACCTGCTACCACAAAGTAGCTGTCGCTTTTCAAAGAGATTATTATTACAGCATGCTAAAAGAAAGCGAGTGAATCCAGTAAAATGATAGGCAAATAGAGGGAAATGACACAACAAAACTAATGGAATGCCTCTTTACTCTCCGTGTGCTGCGTTGTGGATGTAATGACCGGAAATTCAGACATCAGAATAACTGACATATAATAATAAATTATGTATTGGAAACGTCCAGTTTCCAGTTACCTTCCTTAAACCGACCATCCCAACGACAATCACTACATAATCTACACAAAGACATATCCGTGCTTTTAAGCGTTCCTCTTATTTGTTGCAAAATAGTGTAATTTGACAACATGCCACATTGAATGAGAGAATAAACGGACACTTTTTGGACAGCAGCATGCTCTAGTATTACGTATTACTTGTTTGTTTGTTATTTTTCAAGCTTAAAGAGAAAGGTCTTACGGTAATTTGTTTTCTGGTTTCGAGGGCTAAATCCAGCCGATCCAGGTAATGATATAGTACATGTCGTAACTTGGTAGACTAAATGAATTGTCAATACCCATTATTTACCCCAACTTAGGGTTTTTTATTCCATTTCATAATAACTCATTTCAATGAGAAACCAAAGTAAAATGGCAACGAACTTTAGTGACACTTTCACCACCACAATCAGCGTCTTTATTTCAAAATGTCTTTTTATACAAGTAGGTATATCTTTCTCTCCTTCTATACATCCAACATTGAGAAAACTTTCAACAGCTTTTTTCTACTTTCTCCAACAGAAAGAGCGTAGGAAGACGGTATAGAGAATGTAATGTAGAATGTAAACAATATTGATGTGAAGCCCCTAAGCTGTGCATTAAAATACCTTTTTTCTGTTTATTGTGACAAGCACAGTTAGTGAATGATGTCGTCTCTATTTGTATTAGATATTTACTGTTTACTTACTTTCTCCTCTGTGGACAAAAGAGAAATAATAATAAAAAAGTATAAATACAAATTCAATGTTCAGCAACAAACGACGTGTATTTGATCTTTCTCGTTGTTTTCTTCACACGACCAAACACAAGAACGCCATACATAGTGACAGGTCAATAGATGGGAATTCATTGCGAGTTAAGTTAGTTTAGTTTTGGTATTTTTTTATTGCTTCCAGAAAGTACCTAGCCTATCTCCTTTCTACGTGGTGGGCAAATTGCCCGTCCAGACAACGTCAAAACAAGAAAGTTTCCACTTGAACCGAATGTGGTAATGCATCTCGTAGCAGAGCGGTCTATCTGTGTGGAAACGAATGACAGCACCCAAGGTCTCTGAAAATCCGATAGTACTCGCCGTGGTGAAAGTTTTATAAAGAATGAAAGGGATACTATATAATAAGTTAAAACGACTGCTGTCTAATCTTATATATTAAAGTTCTTTTTTCTATTAGGACAAGTTACGTAGTCAGATTTAGTTACACGATCAGAACAAAAGCAACGTTTTTGTTTTCCAAATGTGTCACTTAACTATATTGGCAACTCTATTTTTCACAATATCATAATCAGCACAAGTGCAGATACTGCTTCACACTACTTCACAGACGCCAACTCAAGTCAAATTTGCACACACCTGTCTGCGCACTATCGATTTCAATAACTTTTTCCGATTTTGACATTAGGTATAAGTATTTCATAAGCTTTCTACCACCACACACGACAGATGTTACTACTGTTGTTATTTTAACTCACTGTCATAATATATTTGTTTTCACAAAAAATACTACATAAAATAATGTCTTTTCAATTCACATTTTGCAGATTAGGTATATAATATTTAGGTATATACTGACTTTTATACTGTATTCAATACGTTACGCCAAGGTACATAATGCTGTTCTATTATATATATCTGATCCTAATTCTGATCGCCGTCATAATAATCATCGCTTTGTGTGAGCAAAGTACTCACAACGGAAAAGGTGTTGACTCTCTCAATTCAGTACACGGACTAACAATTTTTTACTACGACGGCTACGACAACAACAACAATATAGTAAGGAGCGGTAGGAGCAGGCAGCAGCTACTTCCAAAAAAACTATTCAGTTCCCTATCCTACTAACCAGTATTTCATAATACGTATTTATAATGCGCACATTGCACTACAAGAGTACCAGAGCCGGAGAAGAACTGCCACTGGCGCTACTAACGGTTTTACTACTATGTACATATACAACAGATCGAGAAACAAGTGTGTGTATGTCTTCACACAACGCACACATACATATTGTTTTTCCAAGTAGAATTGACTACCTATGTTGACTGACTACTACAATACGACTTTGTGAGCGCTGTGAGAGCGTACATGAGTGAGTGCTCTTCTGCTTTTGAACTGTGCAAAAATCTGCTTTACTCTTCTAGTCTCGTTCTCGCGATTCTCCCTAGTGCCCTTTCTCTTTCTATCCGATTCTGGCTCGTGCACAGTGTATAGACCACATCGGCAAGCATCAGCTGAAGCTATACGGAAACGGAGCAGGTAAAAAAACAATGTGAAAGAAAGGGAAACTTTTTTTCTGGAAATTGTCCCTCATGACGAAAAAATTATAGACGTAGGTACTACAGAAGTACTGGGGCACTAGGCACACGGTAAACGACTCACCGAAAAAAACAGTAGCAAGAACAGAAGGAGCATGCTGTGTTTGATTGCTTTTTTGAGCGGATGTCTATGTACATTTAAAATGATATATAAAACACGTATACATACTTTTAGAGTCGACAAGACGAAACGGGAGAAAAGAGAAAGAAAGGTCGAGAGAAAGAAGCGACACTCTGAACTCTGAACAACGCAAGTCAAGGAATTGGCTGGCTTGCTTCGGGCGTTTAAATGATTGTACACAGCGCTCCTACATGTATAATGCACATGGCTTATAATTTATAGATGAAAATCTATAGAACGGAGATATGTGCTCATCGTGTATCAACACATAATCTACCAACAAAAACATTCTCTTGTGATGTGATGCTGCTACTTTGCTACTACTAACGCCATCCTGCTCCAACGTCCATATATTATGTCTCTTTCCCTTCTACTAACTAGTGAGCTCGCTTTAACTTTTACATTTAGCTACTGGCTGGTCTCTGCGCTCAACTACTCGTAACTCGCAATCAGTTGGCTGACTGAACAGCTTATGATTTAATCCAACTTCAGCTACAAGTTTGTAATTTAGTTATAATAAGCTATTATCATTAATAGTAATGATAGCAGGAGAAAAACAAGTTCATTTAAAAGTCGGAAACTGACACAACATTGTAGTCACTTTAAGTGGATACAGAGCCACGCCAGCGTACACAAAAATAGCAGAGGTCAATCAATGTTATGTAAATAAAATACTTGCTGTTGTTTAACAAGAGGAGAGTTGTTGAAAATGGTAAAATATACAATATAGGAAATATTACAATGAGTATAATACCTAAGCATCAAAGTAGGTTTACAAAAAAGTAATGATATCTCTGCACTACAAGGTTTGCTTTGATGGAAAGACAACAACCAAAAAGCGGAACCAGTAGTTTTTACTGCGAAGTTGATAATACAACAATAAATGTTGATATGTTTGGACTATATCAGTCTCGCTTTTCATTTCATGATTCTATAGGAAAGTCAGTAAAGTGTGAGCAAAATAAAAGGCACTTTTATTTCTTCTTCCGCTCCCTTTCTTCTTTTTCTTTTCATCTTTTCTTGTGAAGTAAGAGCGAAGCAGCGTACGAGAGAGATGTCCTTTTTATTATTATCCCTAGTATCATTGTGAAGGAATAACTGACAGAAGAAACGCAAATCCCTTTTCCCTCTCTTTCTGCATACGAACCTCCAGTCGTAAAATCTTCCTCGTGACCGTAGAACTCGCAAGCATCATAGTAATAGTAAAAGTTTGAGTGGATCAATATTTAAGTTGAGTCATCGCCACCACCACTGCTACCACATCACGATACGACATAGGGTCGGTCGTCAGCATGATTTTCCTGAGATGGCACAGGGGTACTTTCCTCTCGCAGTGTTTTAGTTCACATACCAGAAAGAAACCATACAAGTGAAGAGGTAATATGGGAGTTTTGCTTGGTAGGCAAAATAGCAATAATAGTGAATGCTTTTTAAAAAGGGCACGTTTGTTCGTTCTCAATTTTCATCATGATACGTTTAGAGAGAAACATGTAGTTATCCTCTTCCTTGTGCTGCTGTTCATGTTCACATGACAAGATAGGTACCATCGCTGATTTTATTTTGGGTATCGCAAAATAACACACTATGCCTTGAAACTAGGGTTTGGGTACCATCAAGATGTATTATTTATTTTTAGCCGTCACAAGAACAAAGTAAAGCTGTTTATATAAATGATAAAGTGATAATGATATTATGATGATACAAGAAGTGAAAAGATACTTCTATAATTCATCCACTCTCTCAGTTGAGTACGTGTAGCAAAAACATGTAATTTTTTTACTTTATATAATAATGGAAAAGCATATCTCGATATCTTGTCACAATAAGGCAATAAATACATTTATTATATTTCGTTGTATTGGATCGACCTAGAATTCATTGATGCAGATGCTCTACGTATCTTTACTTCATCTTCAGTTCAACTACGGAAAAAGCGAGCTTGAACGAACATTCTGTTTAATAACAAACTATCTACATATTCCATCCAACCATCCATCTATTATCAATAGCCCATTTTTGCACACATTACGCTGAATACATTATTATTATTATTCTCAAGGTTGTATTTACGACAAGAAAGACAAGCCATTTGGAATTGGAAAGAATATCTATATATTATATTTAGAATTCATGCAAAAAAACTTTTTCAAAGGATTTTGGTAGTGCACTTGGTTTAGCTCAAAATGTGTGTTATTATATACAAGCCAATTGGATTTTTATGGCTGCAATTGTAGTGACTATACAAGTCATGAAAATATGGAGGAAAATAGTGACAATAATCATAATTATATAGTATATAATGTATTTCTTGGAAAATGACTTTCGAGAATATCGTACGATCTTTTCAATAAGTGATCGTATATTATTGATTTTCTTTTATGTGCAATAAACTTATGGGGGAGAATAGGCATAATATATGAGTACTTGATTACTACGCTTCCTCTAGGCATGTGGATTTAGTATGTATGCAAGGGAAAAAGCACGTGAAAACGATATATCTAGCAACAGCCATAAAACACATTTACGTGTGAATTTAAGCATCATTCCGCGTGGTGTAATCAGGTCCAGAGAGAGAGAGCATGCACTAGACTGAGAGAAGATATATGGAACCAGAGAAGCCAGGCAAGAAGCATGGCATAAACCAAAAGCAGGATCACCCAACCACCGACTGGGAAAAGGAGCCATGTGGACTCCTCTTCACTCTCTGTCGGCTAATATGCTTTCTATATTTCCTCTGGCATATATGTACTTTTCTTTTCTGCGTGTAAAAATTCCAGTAGAACTTTTGAAGGTCATGCTAAAGTCAAATTCTAGACTCTGACAGACGGCTCCCATTTAACAAGGCGTTACGTACATAGCATTTTCGCACAAATAGGAACGGAACATTGTTCCACAAATAAATACGTGTTGCGAGCCTAACGGGCAAACGTAGTTTTTTCCGCCCAAAATGGAACAAACTACCTCTATAAGCTTGTTTATGTTTATTCCAGTAATCTTCCCATGCAGTAACTTATAGTTTGTGTGGTACATTTAACCAAAGTTCAACTTTTACCGTAAGCTCATATAAACATAGCCACAAATTTATGGCCTCGCTTCACCAACCCGAGAAGATTCTGAGAAACTTTTTCCATTTCCGTAGAAAAAGCTGCTTCCATTATATTTGTTTATGTCTATACACATAAACCGCATGCAGCAACGAGCATACCTAGTTTCTATTAGGTAAAACAGGCAATTAAACCTCTTTACCTGCTGAAGTACTTTACGGAACGATTCTATATACGTACGAATTTGTATATGTATTTGCACAAATAAATACATGAGAAAACGATGACTTCATTATTCAATTTTCCATGAAAGTTAATGACCAATGGTGGCAATTACGGTAAACAAAAAGTAAGGATAAAGAATGTACTTGAATTGGAACTTTTAATTGAAATGACGCACAAGCTGGAAAAATGTACTTAACCAATACTAATGCTTCATTGTCAATTGTTGCAGCAATGTTATCTCTACGCCCAGAAAAGACTACGTACGTAACACAGGCTACATCGGATGGTTTTCTACTTACTCTGGGTGAATGAACACTTTGAAAAACTTATACAAAGCAACAACGTTTACTACATTTATAAAATTAGTGAGTATCCCTTCCTAGTAAACTGAGTGTGTACATCCTCAATAAAGTTTACATGTAAGATAAGATAAGTTTCCAAACAAACTTTTATAATCCATGTCAATTCACGTAGTTTGCCCAACAAATCATTTTTATAAACTGCTGGGAAACCTCTACTTTATACATGTTTAAGATAAAAGATAATGAGCAAATCCATTGTTTTACAGAAAAAAACGTTAGATAAATAACTGCCAATTATAATAATAAATCAGTCTTATCTTTTGTTTTCATGTCCAATTAGAAATATATATGTAAAACTATAACAATTCATCTTCACCGTCCACTCACCTTATTTTATCTGTCACAAAACTGTATGCTTAATATAATATCTTTATGTCTATGACGCACACGTTATATTTTATATTCATTATTTTGTACGTAATTTGTATTTCTGAGGGTTCGTATTGAAAATTGAATCTGAATATTTACCACACACATAGAGAAAGAAAAAAATAAGGATGCGCAATGTAAAACAAATCGGTTTTCCTTACCTTGTTGTATCCACGAGTTGGAGCTACCATGTTTCTGTAAAATTACAAAGTACAAATATTAGCATAAGACCTTTAAAACATGTAAATAAATATTGGCAACTCGCAAATATTATACACCTATAGACAGACATGTATTCAGCGAACAATCAAAAGATTGCTTCATCCTCCAGCAGCATAACAGAAATAATATCTTGTACACATTTAAGAAAGGGATATATAAGGCGATGTGTTAGTGTTTGCATGATTGATTATGACGTTTTCTCATGAAGCTTATTTTTCACTACAACTAACTAAATCAGAAATGCAATTTATTAGAAAATGATGTGAACTGCAAAGGATACCGGAAGCCCATCTTGACAGAGCAGAGAAGAGATGGGAAAACATTTTACACACGAGAGAAGGACCACAATTTTATCTACCAAACACACGCACGCTCTTTCTTTCCATTATAATTATTACCTCTTGGATTTTTTCATAACTCTATAAAATTTTAGCTTACGTACAAAACAGAAAGATTGCGATACAACATCTCTGAATCGTCGGCTGAATGAACTTACACATGCAAAATTACAAATGCTCAAGTGGCAATGAAATATCATAATAGGACTATGATAATTTATTTTTCGAAAATAAATTATGATATTACTAATTTTGTAAAATAAAAACTCTCCTACTATCCTGTTTATTATTTTTTTTACTAATTTTCTCGTACTTTGAGCACAAATTCCCGTAAGCCTGTCTTATGGAGACTTTCTGGATCAAGGGACTGACTTCTCTGGTACTTTCTCGTTCCAGATGCCAAATCAATGTTGTCTTTACTCTTACTCTTCTTCCATTTAAAGTACAATGCTGACACTTTAGACATTTTATTTATAGCAATTCAAAATCTTGAATAGGTAAAAAAATGTACATATAGCGCTATAATTTAGATATCCTCCTTCTTTCTTTTTCCTCCAAGTCAAACTTATTATTATTTTCTGCACGAGCCCGTCTCGTCGTTGTACATCATTTTTGATTCCATCCTTCTTTTCAGAACGAAAAAAACTATAAAAACTTTTTAAATACTTTTTGAAAGCGCTTCAATGTTGATCGATCCAGTTTTTCAGAAAACACAACCACGCTCACACATCACTCATCGTCACATATCACATCCAAACTCCTAACAAACACCAGACTACGACGGCAACTTGAGCAGATCACGTTAACTAATCATCATTCATCATAATCATTTATTTATATAGATATATTCCTAATGCGTATCCAATACCCATAAATATGTATATTTATCATCATCATGAGCACAAAGGAAGAGAGAAACTTTCTGTCATGTCATATTGACGCTCATGGATGATTATGATGAAAATGAGAAAAGAATAGAATAATCATAATAATAATAAAAACAGACAAGTTTAAAAAAAGTTTCAGAAGCAGCAGAACAGTTAGTTAACTCCTTTTACACTTATGTTGCTGCATATATGCAAACTTACATATTCACTTTAAATACTGCACTGCAAACTGTGTATGTGTAATTTAAACATATACATAAACTCTTCAAGAGTCAAGTGCTGTTTCCAGCGTAGTTAGTAGTTCAGTGCAACCACTTTAAATCCCTACTGAAGTGATACAACCTCAAAATATTACAATCTACTTTGCTAGCTGTTACTGCTGCTTCTACTGCTGAAAATCAACTGCAAATTTGCTTAGCACAGTTGCCGATTTGCTGATTGATATATAAGCATAATATAGGTTTTCAACCTAGGTACTGTTTAAAATTCAAAAAAAAAGTTTGCTAAACACTCTTCGAAGCTAGCACGTTATAATATTATGGTTATTCCCATGCGTGAGCGAAATGAACAAAAGATTGCTGCTCTTTATTTATACGGTCCATAGGTGAATATTCTTTTTCTCATTCATCATGAACGATGATGATCAGATCATCATATCGTCAACTAATAAGGTGAAAAATGTGAACAGTGAGCAAAAAAACGCGACGACTGTATGTTTATAATAAACTAAACTATGGCTTCCAACAAAAATTATTATAAAACCACAGCCTCCAATATCCAATATTCCAAAGCCATACACAATACAAAACCAATTTTAAATGTATTCATGCTTACTTCTCACTCAACTCTCACCACCTTTTCACGATGATCGTGTTTACTTGTTGCATGGCTTATTGGCTTAAAAAGGTATCATCATGATATATTATAATGTGGCGTTGGTTGGTGGTGGCAATGATGATAATATGATGATGACGTTCGGCTTTACTTCAAATCTACAATATTCCAACATCACTACCACCAACCTTTGCATGACATCTCAATATGCCTAGAAATAAACACACCAAGCTCACTCCATTCCGTGATGATTTGTTCAGCCAACAAAGAAGAAGACAAAACATGAATATTTACAGTAGAACAACCATATACACCCATACAGATAGATCACGATTGTAATGACACAACAAAACAGGAACTTGGCTGTTCTCCCTTTTCCACATACCGCAGAGCTCACCTCCTACCTAATGACAATTTTTCTTTAAGTTAATTGGATGCAAAGCATTGTTCCCTGGTGAATTTCATTTCTGTTCAAGCTGCAGTTCTACGGATGGACACACTAATAACATCAACACTTTCAAAATCTGCTAAATAGTCAACTATGAATACTTGAATAACTTGAATAGGTATAGGCATATCATGATTATCTTCAATTTCACGCTCACTGTTGTCATAATATGTAATGCTTTTTCTACAGCACATATATGCGCTACCACCTTGCCATACTTTTTGCAGTTTAAAATGACAACGTTAACAATAATGGCAAAATTACCAAACGCCTGAGCGTATTTTCATTTTTTTTTTCAAAAGTCACAATGATGATTGGAAAACTCGACGTGCGTCCCAGTACTGTATAGTGTAACTGCTGACTTGTAAAAAACAGATCAGACTATGTAGGTATTATTTAATTGCATTACCTGCAAAAATGTGATATTCTATTGCTATTTTTAATTGTACATCAACCATGGAGGCGAATCTCGAATCGTTGTGAAACGGTGTATTGAGAAAAGACATTGGACAAGCGCTAATAATTGTAGAATGCTGTTTCACTGATGTGCTGACGAAGCTCAATCGTAAAGTATGGCCTCGGCAAGCATTCATGAGAGAAGAATAAAATACATGCTACTATTTTCTATAATGTCCTTTTGCATGCTGTTGTCGTTGTCGCGTGTCCCTGAAGTTTCGGACCAGTCAACGTGATTGTGCTCTTGGCAGCTTACTCAATTAGATACATAATATATGTACATACACGCATAAGTATTGATGTATCTGATTTGGAATTTAAGAAACTCTAACTAATTACGCATTCTTCTTCTTACAATCTGCGACGATGGCTTACTCTTTTTCAATCTACCTTTACGTTACATACCTGGATTCAATTTTGCGTACGTGACGAGTTTTTATGTGTGTGATGTGACATACACGTTTTTAAATTTTGTTGTGTGCACGCAAAAACGCTGCTAACTGCACCGCATGGTTACACCATCAACATTAGTTACTATCTTCTTTGAAGAGGATTCTCTTTACCGTCACCTCACGAAAAAGTTTACTCGACAGCATATCATCATCCTTGTTTCATAAAAAGGATATACATAATATATGTACATACACGCATAAGTATTGATGTATCTGATTTGGAATTTAAGAAACTCTAACTAATTACGCATTCTTCTTCTTACAATCTGCGACTGTGTCTTGCTCTTTTTTCAATCTACCTTTACGTTACATACCTGGATTCAAATTTGCGTACGTGACGAGTTTTTATGTGAGTGATGTGACATGCACGTTTTTAAATTTTGTTGTGTGCACGCAAAAACGCTGCTAACTGCACCGCATGGTTACACCATCCACATTAGTTACTATCTTCTTTGAAGAGGATTCTCTTTACCGTCACCTCACGAAAAAGTTTACTCGACAGCATATCATCATCCTTGTTTCATAAAAAGGATAATCTTTTCTTAATCTCTTCCATAAAAACATACACATGCCGTGCCTACATACCTAACTAATAAATATTGCATTGTATTTTAATATCTCTATATTCTTGTTTGCACAACAAATTTTAAGGTGTGTTGACACTGTGTATAAACATCAAGCCAACAGCCATGAATTTGCCCAGTGTCTTTTCAGGCTTGAACGTACAAACGAATTCAAACTATGGAGCAAACTCTGGGGATCCTGTTATCACTTTTTTTAACTGGATATGAGCAAATAAAGACTTTGTTTTATTGTTATACGATACTATCCGGCCAGATATCCTCGCCTCTTGGTTGCTGATAAAATGTACCTATATTGTACTCAGAAAAATACATTACGATTACGAACACTGAAATCTGGAGGATTGACTTAGCCGAGGGATAAAGATAATGGCAAAATTAGAGCCCTCGGTTCATGAATTTATAATTCATGAACAAAAAGATACCTCTCCTTTTAGATATAAGAGCTATACTGAAATACAGACAGATTTACAAAAAAATAATACCTAGCACACATACATGTTTTGTCTGAAACTGTTGTCTGTTTACTTGCCCCGAGTCAAAGGATTATGTAATAATTTATTAAAGACTTTACGATCACAAAAGTACTTTGTATTTACTGCCAATGTCGAAATGCCAATAATTACTGGAAAGGATAAGACACAAAGTTGAAACACGAGGTGGTACGTTCTCACCTTGTTTCTAATGTACATCCATATTATTTCCATTCCTACCTAACACGATGTGGCTTTCAGCCAAACTTTGTAATTTCTGAACAAAACATAATTTGCTTGCCTTCACTCAAGGGTATATCGGTAAGCAAAATTGTTTTAAACCGCCCTGTATAAAATATGTATAAAACTATTATAATGTCGTACGGAAGTCTAGTTGTTGTCGGATATTATCATTTTCACAACAATTGAAAGTACACTTTAGATTTACATGTCACTTGTAACAATTAAATTATGCTGTAAACCTGCCAAAACTGACAATTATATTGTCAAATTATTTTGTATTTAATACAGTGGAGAAAATCACTTTTCCTATATATTGTATGAGATTTCGTACCTGTACTTTGTTGCTTCCACACGAAATCTTATGCTTTCATTGATAAAAGCGTAATTTTATTGTACTGTACTGTTGTAAAATGAAAGCGTACTCACACCCACGAGATTGGCTCATTCATAAGAACAAAGAGATTTTTCGTATTGCGTGGTGTTCGTGTACATAAATACAATTTTATTGTAATGCACTGTTGTAAAATGAAAGCGTACTCACACCCACGAGATTGGCTCATTCATAAGAACAAAGAGATTTTTCGTATTGCGTGGTGTTCGTGTACACAAATGCATAGGGAAGTATCCCATCTCATTTTTTTCGGGGAATGAATTCAATCTATCTTATAAATTGCAATTGCGTAATATTTGTATTATCCTCTAAAAAAATTTGCACAAGAACTATATTCATATCTACAGCTTGCCAAAGAAAGAAAAAGTAACCTCAGAAGCATGCATCCTATTAAGCAAAGCAGTTAAACTTTTCACATCTTATTTACGATGGGAAGCCCTATACAAGATGAAACGTGAGAAATAGATTTCATTGCTATCAGCACAATTTTGCGGGTTTATATATTTTTTTTGAAAGGGAGCGTGTTTGATGCAGATTAGTTTTCAGACAAAATATTGCACACAATGTAAAAAACACTTAACATTTTTTATTTGAGATGATATCGAATATGAGTCATGTGCCACAATATGGGTAGGAGTTGGAAAGGATTGTTTAACAGTTCACATTCCATTGGTGTAAAACAAAGGAGAGACGTAAATAACACAAAATATTGTTCCTTTATACCCCTTTAATCGTTGCCATAAATAGTGCTTACAGTTTTTTATCTTCTTACCTTGCGTTTATCATCTTGAGTCACGGAATGAGATCGGGTACGGAAAATGTCCATCACTTTCGACACCGGACTTTTCGTGCTCTCACTTCCAGACCGTGGCCGATGTCCCGACGAACTGGAATTCTGGCTCTGAGATTCTGAGCTGGAGCCTCCCATTAACGAATTCTGCAACGCAAAGTACGCCAATGTCTTTGAGCTCTTTGCTCCAAACATTTTTTATATTTTGCATGCGTGCACCGCACTCTTAAACCAGCAGTGTATATTTATACTCGCTGTTTATTAAGCTTTTATTTATTTGTTTGTCTGTTTAATTGTGGAAAACGAGGATCGTTCTCCTCACTCAATAGTTTTCATTTGACAGAGTCGCAATAAACCATATAGTAAAGTACAAAGCTACACGACAAAATTATTTTGCTAACTTGTTGTGGCAGAAACTTTATATTTGGGCTACAATTGGCAGACAATCCTCCTCACAAACACAAATCTTCATAAAGATCTTCTATAAACCCAAATATAAAGGCTTACTTTACAGACGAGTGATAGAAGAGATTCACAATATATAGTCAGATTGTAACATCTGCTACCACACTGTATTGTAATTATATTTTATACGTTGTTCCAATGATAAATGCCATCTTTTCCTTTAATAACTGTAATTATGTCACTAGCTTATAAACAAAGACATCGTTTCAGTCTTCAGAGTGCTACTGGTATTACACCACCAAGACCAATTTTTCTAAATAGCTAAAAGTAAGAGAACTCACCATCATTGTCATCGCTCAAAAGGCAGAAAGAAAGTTAGAGAGGAGAGCAAGAAGAGAGAATCCTCAAATGGGTAATAAATGAGATTTAATTTACGGTAATGTTACTCAATTCCCAATCGCAATCAAAGCAACAGATGCTGTTAACTGAAGGATAGACAATCCAACAAAATTAGATTGAGGAACGACAACAAGAAAAGCAAAGTTGAGGTTGGCTACTATTGCTCGCTTGAGTAAAAGATGACGATGATGGTGGTAATGTAACGTGAGTGAAATATGAAGCAAGGAAAGAGGTCATCATTGCAACAGCATGGTCAAAAGACAACTGTACTCACTGTACTGTGGCCTTCTTGATTATTATTTTTTCTAGTTGACTTGACTATTGACTTGACTAACCTGCATTTTTGACATAAAGTTAGGCTTTTTCAGTTTGGATGCATCAGACTTTGATCTAGGTCGAAACACGTCCATAAGGCTAGTTTTCTTTTTGCCAGTGAGGTTGATGTCATCCCCTGACCGGTGACGTTCCTTCTCTGCTTTTGAGAGAAGAATTGGTTTGAGCATTTGCTGGATGCCAGGAGTTGCCCCTGTGACCGTATGGTAATGGGTGGGATAGCTGTCCCCGGCCGACTCTTCGTCCACATCTTCTGTCAAGATTGCTGGTAGCTCTTGACCCCGTAAATTCTACGCGTAATAAAATGGCAGGATCATTTAGAAAAAAGATACAAAATTTATTACATGTTCTTATTTTCAATCATTTTATTATCAGCACAATATTTCATTGGAAAATTGATTCCAGTATTGGATTTTAGTAAGTTATTTTTAAAACTAAAATTATACATGAACAACGGCCTTCTTTCATGTCATCATTATCGTCATCAGCAGTAGTAGTAAATATGAAATTACTCTATCATGCTTTTATATTTACGTATGTACATTTTACAATCTATCGATTTACGTTATATGTGAGTACGATTTAATATTATCCATATGCCTATGTATACCTATATACATAGATTGATGAGAGATTAAAAGCATGATGAAAATTACAGTTAGCAGGGATGCAACTATGTATACCACTAATTTGTTAATGTTAATACCTACTTTATTTCAGAGCAAGTTTTACTATGAGTCTGACAAAATGTAAGTACAAGTAAACTTACAAGTACAAAATGCGAAGTTAAAGATAAAAATACTATGGAACATTTTTTCCGCAAAAGTTTATCAACATTTTCCCATGTTATGTTAAGCCAGTTTTAATTATATTTTTGTCTAGTCTAGTCCGGTCACACATATATGAATTTTATGACTACATTAAATGAAACAAACATGCAGTTTTATGCCAAAAATGTATTACATGGACCAGTATTAGGACCTTACATTGGTTATCTTCTATAACTCTTTATTACATAAGTTAAAATTTGTAAGTTTAGTATATTTTCTGCAGTATGTACATGTGTAGAGATTTGAGGTACACACACGAGGAAATTAAATGTTTAATGGTCTACGTCTACATCAAACTAAACAGTTCAGAGCAGAGAAAATGGGACTACGAGTTAAAATGTAAACAAAATTTACACTCGGCATATTTATTTTTATTTCATTCATTAAAATATAAAGTAGAAATAGGAAGAGTCATACGCGTTTCGTTGAATAACAATGCTCGTGAGCAATGGAATTTGCTCTTCTCCGCAAGTAGTGTGTCATGTTTTTAGCAATTTATTTCACTTCTTTTTGGAACAAACAACAATATCGATAAAAATTTAAATGATAAGTGTTGAATTTGAATGTATCAATGATATTTTATTTTTATACACATAAAATTTCAATTAAACATGTTAGCAAAGTAAGGACACTACACCCTGTCACCCTGTTTCCTTGCTGTCAGAAACTAGATGCATAATCGCTGTATTTGCATCGTAGTCGTTTGATCGAACTCAATGACAGAATGTCTTTAATGGAATTTGCAATAGAGGTTATCACCAGAGCGTGCACTTTCTGACAAGCAATTATGATTATTCTTAATTTTCACTGAATGATAGCCTATTCGAGAAGAGGTTAAACCATTTGATTAACATGAGAAATGATGATGAAACTTCGGAAAAGAGAATTTTCTATTCGAACATTTTTTTAGAAATTTGCGCAGCACTTCCCTACTTAACTCAATATACCTTTACATAACCCAGTTTATATGATTGTGAAAATCTATAACCTGCATGGTGAAATTTAAAGGCAGACTTATTAGGCCTGTCAACGATTTAATACATTTGCCAGGAAAATTAACCACCAGAAAATTTTCCAATTTACATAAATGTTCTCAATTAAACCACCTCGGCCAAACTTAAGTAAAAATACATTGTTAATTAAGTTGTTTATGTATAACGCACCGTGTGTGTCAACAATTTTGTCGGTATGTACGGCATCTTTTCTCCTATAAGAGCCTGAATATATCCCAGAGAGAAAAATTTTGTAGTATCGATTTGTGCCGTAAAAACAGCAAATTGTAGCTAAAAAGTAGAAACCAAGCCAGATAAAGTATTGATGAAATAATGAAATCAACCAGCAAAGTAATTTTCTTTCACTTCCCGCAAAAAATTATGTAACAGTCACCACAACGCGCACATTTACACACAAAATTACTTTGTGAAACAACGGAACCCCCAAAGTTTCATTAAGTTTCCCTTGTGTGCTCTGTCTGACCACACTTCACTTGGAGTGTAACTACAAAAATGGAAAGCTAGTAGAACGATTTCTTTATTTTATACACAAACACGATGAAAGAGGATCCCCGTAAGGATAATTCTGGATATTACAGAGACTGAAACCGGATTCAACCAAAACAGGAGTTACGAAAATACTAGAGATATGAATATTATGAACACAGGAAAGTTGTTGAAACGTCTTCCACCTTTCGACCAAGACTGATAAATGACGACAATAAAAAATGGATGGAGAAAGGAGTTTGGGAAACGGTAGAATCAAAGTACATATTTCCAATTCTAAATCCACTCTATTTTCGTTTAACAGCAACGTAAATCAGTTTATAACATGGCGTTTTACACACGACGATGACATCGTCTGTTGTCGACTCGATTTGAACGGGAGTAGTGGAAATTTTCAACTGTTGATGATACTGATGAGTCGCATGAGCACATCAAGTTTTGTTCACACTAATCCTCCTCAACTTATAAACTCATGACTTTTTCCTTTTGTTCAAAGAAACATGACGATGATGGTGATGATGATCAACCAGAATGCTTATCCTCTATGAAAGAAAAGTATTCCAACAAACTGCAGATTATCCCACTGGCAATATGTTCATCAGACCATGAACCCCAACTACACAAAACTATCACAGAGGACGGAGTTAGGAAAACATACTATGAACTCCCCAAAATATTTTTTGCAGATGAGGCAGCATTAGTGATACCAAAAGAGAAAACAAGTGAGCCAGTGAATTCTTGGGGATAATTTGCCACAATGCAGCTTTTCTCTGTCCCCTTCCTTCCTGACTACTATACCACTACAACTTCAAATCTATTTAAGCAGCTCAGCATTAGCAGTAACATATAAGTTGTTTGTAAGTGCGCGTATGTAACGTTCATATATTATCAAAAAGATCAACTTTTTGTGTTTATATTCCTCAGATTCCTAGTACTCCGGAAAAGTAAATGTATGCTCATATAGCACATAATACTTTATATCCTTGTTTCATATGTAGCGTTGTCACAAAATGTAATTTGATACAGAAAAGAAGTTTTTTTTATTTTGCAAAACCTTCATCCAACCAAAAAATATCTTCAAGCTGTTTATCTACATCGAGTTCTTTGCTTTATAGAAAACTTGACGTCACTTGTTAGCAGAGGAAGCTTATCGGAAACCGAGAACGGAACATGGATCGTTGAAACAACAAATATTTCATGAAAAATGTACATACATCGACAAGAGTCAAAAACAAAAATGATCAAAGTTCAGAGAGCTGCTACTTCAAAAACACGACTAGTGTAGTGTAACGTTAGTTTTCTCTGATATAATATTTTTTGCTAATGTAAGTCTATCGTTATTACAGTCACCAGGGCCAAAAAACCACCGAGAAATCAGCCTTTATGATCTCTCTGCTCTTCTTCCTGCCACACCATCATCAATTTCAAGAACAAGGCTGTCTACCACCACGAACAACAAAATAACAACTTGGAGTTTTTTCTTTATTTTACTGTAAACTAAAGCTCACTAAACACATAAACCTTCAACAAACTCATAATATATTAAAGTTATAGAAGAACTTGAAACTGTTTCTTTTCTTTGCTTGCTCAAAAGACGCAAATATTCATTCACACAGGGAAAGTAAGTGAAGCGGAGAGTGCCTGTTTCAATTTTATGACTATATCATCCTTTTTTCGACGTAGATGTAAAAATTTCATAAAAGTCAAAGTTACTTCATCATGATCATCATCATGTTCGTCATAATAATATTAGCTATCCTTCCGTTGGAAGGGGAAATTATGTACGTTATACGTAATCTATCTGCTGGTTGGACAGATCCGATCATAATATGTAATGTATGAGATATGTATGTATGTTGTTGGTGAAAACATGATCGCTGCACACTCCACAGTATTTTTACTGCGTACAAACATTCGCCACTTTTCAATTCATTAACAGTTCTTTTTGCAGTATACTAATACATGTATTATTGGAAAGGGCACAGTGTTTCGTAAAATGTAGTAGTGTAGCACCAACAGGGAGCAACGTGACATCAAAAATTTATTAATAATAATAAATCCAGTTTTTGTACGCTTTATCTGGTTGAATGCATGGAAAGCTAGTACGAATCAAAAATGTAATACTGATGTAACCTGGATTTTATGGATATGTTTTCCCATTTCACTCTGCTTCCATGCAGTTTTAATAACTATAATAATTAGCTGACAACCCAATACACTCTCGCAGCACGAGTCTGGATGTTGATCCATTAAATCAAATCTGCTTAACTTAATTTATATCCTATCCTCCTTCTGCTTTCTTATTTATGTAAAGGATTGATTCACTTCATTATAAAAATAAACAGCACAGCTATAAAAGCTCACAGCCGAGCCTTTTCTCCTTGAGACAGTAATCTGTTTTCACCATCGCCATTACAGAGATTCTCATTAAGACCAATATAAATCACAAGTCTTTTGACCCATTGATAAAAACTCAGAAAAGCTAGCTTTGTGAACAAGGAGTGTTCCGCTGTAGTAAAACTGGGAATCAAAGTATCAAAGTGTTAAGTAAAAATTAAGTTCACTCATGGTTTGTTCCTAGAATTTCCTCGGTCGCACAACGCAAGTGATAAGCTTCGCCGCAAAAATGTTTCTGGCGGAGAGAGGACCTGAGTCACTCAGCGTTTATGTAGAACGAACGCCAAGAAAGTCACTTTGAATGAACCAGTGAGGCTGAATGAGAACGCAGCACACACAAAACATTTTCCTTTGTCTACACGTCTTCCTCTTGTCCTTGTTACGTCTATTGGTGGTGAAATAGATGAGAAAACTTGTATCTGCTGGCTGGAAAAGTGGAGGTGGTGGATAATGGATAATAATAATCGCGTTTTTATCCTCCTGGAACTAAACACGCTTTGTACATCAGAGGAGAAAGACATGAATTGCTGGTCTACTTTATAACCACTGGAAGGAGGAGGAATCATTTACTTTACCCATCGGCACACTAGCCGTTGGTTATGTCACCTAATAACAACTTAATATCCTGTTTTCCCTAATGGAATACCATAAAAATGCTCAAATTGAAATGAGCTCACAAGAATACAATCAGTTGTCTCTGGTTTTTTTGGTCGAGTGGTGTTATCTTCATGTTCATCATGTTTCTCTGAGTATAATGATATGTTTTTGAAGGAAAAAGGAAACTGGAAGCCAAAAGAGTAGTAGTATTTTTCCGAAACTCAATACAAAAGCTGGCCGCATGCTCATGTCCCACAACACCAAAATTTGTGTGGGTATGTATGTCACAAACAATCAGACAGAATCACTTTCCTTAGCATTATCATCGTCATCATAATATCAGCATACACGAATTGACTTCGGTTTATAGACACTGCATGCTTTTCCCTTGAATTCTTACAATTATACAATGCACCAGCATCAGAAAGAACCTGAACCAGCATATATTCAGTATTCAGCAGTGTGTACCGTAGTCAGCATCAATAATACCGTTACGTCACATCTGTGTGACTGTGCCGAAAAGCTGAGAGAAGCAAAATGGGTTATACATTGAATATTATTACATAGGAAAATGGAGAGCAGAGCCAAAAAATACGAAAAGTCTCCCTTTATGGCCTTCGAAACCTTGGTTTGCTTATAGGAAAATGTTTTTACACCAGACTTCGCCAGATCATGTACTCCATCCAGCCAAACAGAGAAGAGAAGGCAGAGAAGATGCTGGTCCTTCCAAAAACTTAAATCTTTATGTATCCGTATCACCATTTATTAGTACCATACACTTTATACAAACCGAATTGTCTCTATATAGCTTTTGCATCATCAGCAGCAGCATCTCTAAACGCGAGCACGTGAAGCATATAGCATTTTTGCTCTCGTTACATACTATTACCCAAAATAACCGAACTCCGGCTAGAGATACAGAAAAAAAATGTTCATCTCACAGGAAATAACAGCACAGAGCAGAGCTATCACATGACTTGAGAGATTTCAAGAGAATACGTAAAAAAAAGTGCATTACATTGTTGAGATTTTAGAGATGTAGCAGCACGTTGTGTGTAGTAAGTGATACATAGTGGTTGGAAAAATGGAAATATTGTTGCTACTTACGGAATCACGGTCAAAGATAATGAGTAAAGATAAAGGCAATGATCAAAGGGAAGATCAAAGGTATACTCTGTAAAATATGGAGGAAACGATGAAAGAAAAAAAACTCTCATGTTCCCAAATAACATTTTTCTCTCTTTTAACCACGAGTATGAAAAGTATGAATACGACACCCGCCCGAGTGGCACTGAGATGGTTGTCGTGCTTATATCTGAAGAAGCACAGAGTTTGACTTTATTGAAGTTTGAAGCAAAATGTTGAAGATTCTTTGAAGCAAAAAAAATTTTGAGCGCTTTTTGGATTAGATTATGCTAAAGTCAAATTTAAATTAAAAAGAGTCCTACTACGAAGTTTGAGGGAAAAAGTTGATGTACCATATTAGAGGAGAAAATGTAAAATTTATACTAAATAGTTCATTTATTTATATAGATACATAAGCATAGATGTATATAATATGTATACCTATGTGTATATGTGCACAGATAGCAATTTGTGCTTGCATGATATCATATTTAAAATGGCTTACTTAAAAATTTACATCCCTAACCGCAAAGAGCACACATCAGTTTCCTTTCACAATCAAGAAAATAATAGATGATGTGGTCACAATTAGAGACAAGTTTACAACAAAAAACTAAATGCCCTTTAGTAGACCTTCCTCAAAAAGGTAACCTTTATGCCTAAGTAATTTTATTTTGTGGAATAGAGAAATTATTATCACATTCTTTCACTTTTCCCATATTGAAGATTGCATGATCGCATTGGAATAACTAGCGTGGAGTAAAATACGTAAAATGTACAATACTACCAAGCTGAATTACTCTGAAATGGAGATTCTGATTTGATAGTCAAGCACGATAAAACATTGAAATACATAGTCAGAGAGAATTCAGATTATTGTGTGAAGCGAACTTTATCCTACCGCATTCGTAGTAATAACTCAAAAGAATGAAGAAGTGAAATATCAGATAATCAGTGATGGTAATTAAAAAAGAATGTACATATATGCAAAATACAAGATAACGGTTGACACATGGATATAAGGTAAATTTATTTTAGAGGGCCCATGGGATATCATGTATTTGTATTCACAGCTGCATACAGAAGTAGTAACTTAAGTGCATCTGCGTTTAAGATATCACTCTGAAGACGTGCATAACTGTAAATACTCTGCAATAGATTTAAATTGATAACGATCATGCATGATTCATGTCCCAATAGCATGCTTGCATACATTGTAGTAATAAACTAAACACTATCAACGAAAAATCATTATAAATGTTATTTAAATACAATAAGCATAGAAATTCTATAAATAGAAAATGACATGCAGTTTATTATATTGATTTTATATCTAACTTGTTAGACTCAAATTACTCAACTATCCTGTGCATACAGTGAACTTTTATTAATGGTTATACGAACACAAAAACATATTTCTTAGTCCATTAAGTAGTCTTACAATTCACTATATAGCTTGTTTTGTGTCTGAGGAAATTTTAAAAATGAAACGCTAACCAAAAGACTATATTTTACTGACTCAGAACCACATTAACCAAGGAAGAATTATCTGCCTTCATCTTCTACTCCGATTATGTTTGCGGTGAAAGTAACAATAATTTCTTTCGTTTCATGGAAATAATAAAAATGGTTCTCGTGATCATGCATTGCATTTACAAATTTCATACGGATTCAGTAAATCTAGTTAGCTTTTAGACATGCAAAAGATATAAATAAACAAGATGAGGTAGTAATGAGGAAGGATGAACGTATGTATTTGCGCAAGTGTGATTCATTCATTCCCATTAATTGGCAAATAAAATATAACGTTCTTGTGGCAAACACATGTTGCTAACAAAAGTCTTTCAGGTCATTAACTTATAAAACAATAAACAAAATATAGTAAGGTTAATTCCCTTTCTCTCTTTACTACTTTTTAACTGTAGCTCATCTTTTGAGCTCTCTCACAAACGCCTTAAGAATAATTGGCAATCCGTGATTTCTTCGAGAAAACCCATGCGAAATTTAGGCAGTTCCATACGTGCCTGAGTAAACTAACTTGCATGCATAGTATTACCAGTTATCGCAAAATAGCATGAACCATGACTGTAACGGCCTTTTAGTTTCTTTGTCTAATTAGCTTGAGTAAAGCATAAATACACTATCGTGCCTCTCCTGATACCATATCTAGTTAGTCAATAGAACAACTTTTGGAACCTATAAAACATTAGTTTCTATAAACTGAATTTTAACGACAATAAAGGCGAGATGACGAAAATGAAAGAAAGCTCGTTGTTCATATTGGTTTGGATTGAATTATATTAAGGAATACATACCGTAATTCTGAATGACCGTCGACCGGGATCATTGACTCGTTTCACCCAGATCTCCTCTGACTTTTTGGTACCTTTACCATCTCCACCTCCAGATGAACCACTGCCACTATTCGTTCCATTATTTTGACTAGAATTTTCAGCTTTGGTTTTCCGTTCTGCTAATGCTGGATCCACAAATAATTCACTAAGTTTCACTTTATGTGCTTCCGACTTTTTCGGTCTGTAGTTCCAACTAAGGCTATTGAGCCGGGAGTAAATTTTCTCTTTTCGACTTTTCTCCTTTTCTTTTGTTGCATCGCCAGTGCTTGGACATTTTTTCACTGTTCCAAGGTTTAGTGTGGGGTTAGATCCTCCCATAGTTGGAGGATTTGAGGATGAACCTTCATCCTCATTTTCCTCATCTTCCTCCTCCAGTCCATTTTCGCACAACTCCACAAATTTTTCCAGGGTAGTTAGTGCCCTTTCGTCCACGCCGATAGAGGTTCGCCTTCTGCTGTCCATGTTTACAACTACTCCACCGGACATATTGCAATGCTATTGAACAATCAGTAAAAAATCATGATTAAATATTAGGTTTAATGTAAACTTCCTGCAATTTTTAATATATAAATGTAAAATGAAAGTGACTTACGTACCTTTACATATCTTCAAAAATAATTATATTGCACATAGTTAAACTTTTTCCAAGTTTTTTTTTATATTATCACTTGATCACGGGTATTGTAAATTTTAATCTCAATTTTCAACAGCGCATTGTTTAAATAAAGAAAAATTAGAAAAAATAAGAGAAATTAGCAGTTCTTGTCATCTAAACATTTTTTTTGCAAAAACCAATGCTGCTAATTATATCATAAAATCTGCATTGATGTCTTCAGTTGATGAAAAAGTATTCGCAAAATATTTCCTGTGTGCCTTCCATTAGTGTCATAACTAACAATTGTAAGTAATTTCATCAATAACGATTCTTACTTTGTAACGTATTATTTTACTATTATAACTTATCGGTACAGTAAAGGCAAACGACAAGTTTGTATAATTTCGTTCTTTCCACCTTTAAGTCACTTCACTGGCACATTTAACAAACTTACATCAACACAATTTGTATGTACGTATTGCAAAAAAGTGAGCATTCAACTGCACAATGACGGTTTTTCTTGTCTTAAAAGAGAATCTACAGATTTGCAATTTGCAAATTATAGAACACTATTAGCACATAACTTGAGATTTTACAAGAGTGGTTATATAACATATATTATATCTGTAAATGTTTAGTATTGTACTCGTACAGCAAATAATGTTTAGTGATTGCTATTTGAAGGTATATACATGCATTATAGGCACACAAAAGTTTATAGCTTTAACTTGTACCTTAATATAACTATAATCATTAAGTTGAATAAACTATAACATTCTTATGATCTATATATAAATATGACTATTATAAATTTGGCCGTTTGGTTTGCTTCGTTGATTAATCTTCTGTGACAATCCCCTCAATAATTTAAATGCATTTTTCGGTATCTTCTCATCCCATTGACACGAAGATCATTAACGATGTCGCCTTCTTGACTATCTTAAG